>PVIR01024459.1:0-25963 GCA_004026965.1 Petromus typicus | reverse complement strand
GCCCTCTGCCCACACGCACGGCTCAGAGCCAGCCCCAAGGTCCTCGGTCTGGCTGGGACGCGGGGATCAGCCCAGGCATACAGTGCTGACGCACAGCCGGCCAGGGCCAGCTGAACTTGGAACTTTTCCTGGGCAAGTTCTGAAGGAGGGGCTCTTTGTGGCGTCCGGCTGCCCAGGAAGGAAGTCAACAGGGAACAGAACTGTAACTAGGAGATAATACCAGCTATGCCCTGCAATCCTGACTTCCAAACTCCAAGCTGAGCAGGACCCGTCTGGGGTATATCCGAACTGGGGCTGTAACAACAATCCAGCCCCAGGGCTCCCATGTAAACAGATCCACCTCGAACTGGCCCCAAGTGTATCTGGGGTGAATTCACAGCCACCCTGGCCCTTACCCTACACCGTGCACATGTAGGAGGGCAGAGAATCCAATGTTTGGACACAGACTTGCATGGGGACAGGAAGCAGAGTGTAGGGTGCATGACCCTGCCCCAGAGGGCAGGGAAGCACAGCCTTCACAGGGTTGCTGGGTCACAAAAGGGCGATCAACTGGTCCACTAGCACCAGGCAGTCTGCAAAGCCTGCCCCTAATTTTTTTTTTTTTTTTGAGACAGGGTCTCACTTTGTAGTTCAGGCTGGCCCTGAACTCACATCACAGCAATCCTCCTGCCTCTGCCTCCCTAATGCTGGGATTACAGGCATGAGCCACCACGCCCAGCACTGGGGTATGTGGTACTGATTGCTGCTGGGCGTGAGTCTCCATGCCCAGTACTGTACCAGGGATCGAACCCTGGCCCTTGGGCTTGCAAGACAGGTGCTGGAACCACTGGGCTAAATCCCCGGCCCCTAGATTAATACTTTTGAAATTGTATCTAAAAACATCTTGCCTAATTCTAGAAGATTTGATATCAATATACACATCTTGATTAATGCAGCTTTATAGGTCTTTCAAAAAAAATCAAGCAGTATAAGTCCTCTAATTTTATCTTTTTCAAAGCTCTTTAGCTAGCCTACCTCTTTTATATTTCCATGTAAGCGTTAGAATAGTCCGTTTCTTTGACAAAAACTTGTTCTTTCCTCATCTGGCCACCATTTGTGAGGAAGCCCAAGTGGCCAGGGAGGGTGAGGAAGGGCCCAGTACACACTCAGCTAACAGCGCCAATGTCTCAGCCATGTGGACAGAGCATCTCACCACGTACCGTGGCACATGCCTGTAACCCAGCACTGGGAGGCTGAGGCAGGCAGATTGCTGGCTCAATGCTACCCTAGGCAATTTAGTAAGTTCAAGGCAACCCAAGTTACATAGTAGACCCTGTCTCAAAAAGAAAAGAAAAAGACCAACCAGCCCTAGCCACACATCCAAATCAATGTTACAAAGGGCAGGAAGGGGCTGTCCCACCAAGCCCTGCCCAAAATAAGTGAGGTTATTACTTTAAAGCCATGTTTGGGGCTGATCAGCTACATAGCAATAGATACCTGATGCAGCTACATTTGCACCTATTAATCCATATAATTCTCACAACCCAATAGTAAGTTTCATTCTTCTCCTTTAGACCTACGGAGACTAATGTGCCAGCTTTCCAAAGCAAGATGTGGGGTTGGGCACCAAATTGAGCTACTTGGGTCTGGCAGGTTCTATGCCTTGGAAGAAGAAAGCCCCAAATGGTGTTGGTACTGTGCCAAGGGACCAGCTCCGTCATCAGAGTGGGCTGAGGAGGGGGATAACTCAGGTCATTCTGACCCTTCTCTACCCAGTGCCAACAGCAGCACTCCCACCTCTGACCCGAATTCCTCCCCACCCTTTCCTCCCTCTCTTTCTCCCTGCAGCGCTGGGGGTAGAATCCAAGTCTTTACACTGAGCCACATCCCTGGCCTTTATTTTTCTTTCTGAGACAGGATCTTGCTAAGTCCCTAAGTTGCCCAGGCTGCACTTGAACTCTCCATGCTCCTGCCTCAGCCTCCCAGGGTGCTGGGGTCATAGACATGTGCTACCCAGTGCCCATCTCTGAAAGAACTAAGCCATCAGCAGAGACAGGAGAAGGTCAGACCACCATCTTCAGTCCTCAGAGTGCGCCAGGCTGCATACACCTGCACACAACTCCCAAGGCTGAGCCACAGGCGCTGAGTCCCCTGTGCCCCTCACTCGTGATGGCAGGGCCTGTGCCTGCGACCCAGCAGGCCTGAGTGTGATGAGTGGGGCAGGCGGCATGAGCTGGCACAGATGGCAACCGGCATCAGCACCTCCTCCTACCCACAACAGACGTGTGGCTCTGTGGGCCGCTGCCCAGACCCTGCGGAGCGCCAGCTTTCCTCTCCTCACCCCGGGCTCAACGACGCCCCGGGGCTCCCTGCTCTCGCACGCCATGTCATCGCGGCCCCACAGTGACTGGGCCCAGGGGCCTCCACGCAGGCTGGTCCTGTACATTCACAGATGGGGTGTGTGAGAGACAGTCACTCCTTGCTGGGTCTGAGGGCTGCACCCTACAGAATGACACTTTAGACTTCACTCTGTGGCCTGAGGCTGGAGCTGGGGACAGGAGCTCCCAGGTCTGCAGCACCGTGCTCCCCATCCGGGGCCCTTGTGGCTCTTGGGGCTGGGCAAGTGGTGGTCTGGACTTTGAGGGGGTCAAATATCAGGAAGGAGTGACTGTCGGGTCTGGGACAGATCTCAGACACTGCTTCCTTCGTGCCCTTCTCCTAAAGGTGGGGAAACCGGGGCACAGGAAGGGGCTGGTGTGCCCTACACAACAGGCCACACAGTAACAGCCAGGTCCGGCCCCAAGCAGAGTTTCCTGAACACCACCATTTCTCAGGTGCCCCTCACCACAGCCACATGCAGGGTGGCACCACAGACCTACTGCTGCCACTGGGCACCCCCTCCCAGCCTCCCAGACCCACAGCATGGGGCAGGGAGATGAGGTTCGCAGCCGGACCCCAATCAGAGTGAGTGGCTGGTCTCCATAGATGCCATCACACCAATGGCCAGAGCTCAGGACGCACCGTGAGGGCCGCAGGTGACTCGTGGGCAGTAAGAAGGAGGCCTCGAGAGGGGACTGGCAGTGTGCTGTCCTTGCCTATGAGTGCCAGGCAGGACAGCTACATCACACAGAGGCTTAGGAAGCCCTGAGATGTCAGCACCCTGTCCCTGTCAGGACAACACCGATCAGCCCAGACTGGCGCACCTAGACTAACATCTGGCTTCCCTGACCATCATGCACCATGTATGAGTGTCCAATAACAACAGTGCATAAAAAAGTACAGATATTACACATTAGTCAGACTGTTAAAATTTTGTAAAAGGTGACTTCTCACTGGTTCTTCGGCTATATCCTAGCTGGAGCCATCTCTCCCCCCAGACTGACGTGATTCCTCTGAATAACTCATCTCCTTGTACTCTTTCTCCACTGTTCAGAGAAGCCCTCTGTGTGTGAGAGCGTGAACGTCAGGTAAACTTTTTAGCTTAGTGTAACCACATCCTCAGAATGAGAGGCCAGCTCCATGGGGGCAGGGAGCGCTGTCCTGTCCCCCTGATATTCCCAGGGTCCAGAACAGTCCAAGAGGTCAACAAACATAACTGGACTGTGGTGAAATGAACCTTGCCCTGACCACCCACACACTCCCATGGGGCCCTGGGGACGGCGCGATGGGGGCAGAGCATGGCGCTGTGGGGGAGGCCTGTGGGGACTGGGTGGGCTCGGGAGAGGGTGTGAAGGTCGGGCATGGCCTGGACTCTTCTCAGTGCCCCTTCTCTGAGAGACTGGCTGCCCAGGGACCACTCTGTCAGGGGTAACTCAGACTAGACTCTTAAAGAAAGGAAACGGGAAGCCTGACTCTGAGCTGGGCTCCGGGAGAGGGACTCACTCCCCCTCTAGCTCTTCCTCTCCACCTGGGGCAGACTCTGTTCCCAGAACCATTCAGCCTTACACAGTCAGCATGTGACCTGGCCAGCTCACCCGACCCCAGAGGCAAAGAGCCCAGGCTTGTTTGTGACTCTCCCACAGGTCAGGTCTGAAAGGCCCTGGGCGACCTGGACACTGAGAGGCTTTTCAAGAAAGCCACAGGTGATTCCAAAAAGCTTCCTTTGGCTTGCGTGAGTAGCTGGGCAGTACATTTAGGGATTATGGAAAGGGCACAGATGGCAGGCAGGAGCCACAGCCCCTCTAGGTCCTTTTATATGCGGTTGTCGAAGGGCCAAGTCCAGGGCACGGCTGGCTGCGCATTCCAGAGGCGGGGCTGTACCCGCAGTTCCAACTCCTACCCAGGCTGTGCAGGTCCGCCCTGCCCCATAGTGCTTCTGGGCGGGAGAAGAAGCCAGAGAGGCCGTGGAAACTCTGTCCCAGTACAAAGTGGGCTCAAAGGCTGGCAGCTTCCAGAAGGAAAGGAAGGGTAAGTCTGCGCAGAAGGGGCGCATCAAAGGGGACAGGTCTCAGGAGCTGAGTGTGTGACTGTCTCCTGAGGGTCCTTGAGTCCCTGCTTGCTGGAGACCTGACTCTGGTGACCCAGATCCCCAGATGAACTCCCTGGTGTGGGAAGGCACTTACAGCCAGCCTGACTGGCCTCCACTGGCCATGAAGCCTGGAGAATGCCCTGTCCCCACAAGCCCAGGGAGGCCTGTGAGTCACGCTAAGGTCCGTCCACATCCTCGCTCGGGGAGCTGCAGGTCCCAGTGGCCAAGGGCACTACCTGTTCTGCTAACTTTGGGCCTTCCCTGGCCTCCTCTGGCCATAGAACCTTCGGCTGCGTCTCCAAGAAGTACAGGCTCCCAGGCCTCTGAGGATACCACTGACACTCATGGCACCTCAACCCAGGCCCAGGCCCACCCCACAAGTTGGGCCCCTCCAACCGCGCCTGTGACAGACCAGTCAGCATCTACCCCTGTGACCTGGGTCTTCAGCGGCATCCTCGCCCGAGCAGGATCTTCCAGGCAGGCAGAAAGGAAAGGCCCAGAGCCCAGCACAAGGGCCCAGCTCGAGGAGAGACGAGCTCACAGCGGGGCGCTCGGCCTCCTGCAGCAGCGTTCCAGGCAGCCCCCGCCTCTGCATGTCTACTTCACTGGGAAGCACGCAGGCCAGGGGCTGGGGGCAGCAGGAGAGAGCCAATTCGCAGCCTCCCCGGCTTCTGCAGTGGCTCAGCAACCCCACCGCAGGCTTGGGAAGGGCCGGGCCGGTGGAGGCCAAGTGGGAACGTGCTCTTGGCACGCAGTAAGATGGCACTCTGCACGCCAGGGACCGGACCCCGAGGGAACAGCGTGCTCAGCATTTGCCGTGCCCCGGGCAGAACTCGAGCTCCTGAAATCAGGCACACCTACCAGGGCCCAGACCATGGCTGCAAAAGAACGCCTCTCCTGGGACTGAGGCACGGCCCTGGAAGTGGGCATGAGGGCAGCAGAAGATGGGCCGGACCAGGCAGAAAGTGCTGAGAGCCCAGCATCTGCACCAAACCTCACCACCAGCTTAGAGGCCAGGCAGGGCCCACGCGGAGGGCACAGACAGCCCGCGATGACCCGTTTGCACAGATGGCCATGCTGCCACCATGCTGATGGGACAGCCCAGACGCTCCCATGAACAGCTGGCTGCTTTGCACGAGCCTCCGAAATGAGCCTGCGGGGACTCGAGGGTTTCCGTTCGCTGGAGCACAGCGTGCAGCAGCGTCCTGGTGCTGCGGGATAAACAGAAACAGTTTCCATATGCCGCCCATAAAGCCGCGCAGGCATAACTGGGGAGCAGCAGGAGGGGCTGAGGACAGGCCCCGCCACCCACCCCGGCTCGCACACTCGGTGGCCAGCCTGCCTTTGGCCCTGGGCAGAGAGAAAGGTCACTTTGGATAAAAAGCCACTCTTGGGAGGAGCTCCGATCACAAAGCACGCAGACAGACTTGGCAGAACCAGGAGTCCCTGCACTGAGCACCACTGAGCCCCAGCCCAGGCCTCCTCCTGCCCTCCCTCCACCTCATCATCGCAGACGTTCGCGCCCTCGTGCATTCCTGCACACACCCCCACACGCATCCTCTCTCAGACAAACAGCCCGGGCCCCAGCCTGCCCTCCTGTGCCCCTTCCCTCCAGCCTGTTCATGCTGTTACTCTCCAGAGCCTCAGTTTCTTTACTCGTCAGCTAGGACTGGTGCCAGCTGTGCCTCTGGCATCGCAGAAACAAATTCGAGCCCTTGGGAAACCCTTGCCCAGCAGAATGACAACGAGCAATTGCCCAGCCGTTTGCCAGTTGTCGCTGAGAGCCCCACTCCATGGGAAAAAGCTCGAAGAGGAAGGGAATAAACCAGAGCGATGCTGATAAGTTTTACGGGCTGCCATCACCACAGTGCTTCTGCGCCACCTGGCGCTTCAGGGCCTCCGGATGAAAATCAGGCCTGAGCTGCCACTGGATGGAAGGCAGAGCACACATGTCCCCTCCACTGGGCTCCTGTCTTGTAGCTAGTTGCAGGGGGCAGGGGTGAACCCACCGTGTTGCTGCACCCCAGTGAAGGTGCCAGACTCTGGTGGTTCTGGGCAAACACCCTGATTCTGAGAGACGAGATCGGGATCCAAGCCCTGAGGATGCATGGCTGGTGGGAGCCTCAAAACCACGCCGCCAGAGGTGCACAACAGGAGAGACAGAGGGCTCAACCATGTGACCCCACGGCACAAGCATGGTCCTAGATGGAACTCTGAAAACCAGCCACCTGATCCCATCCCCACAAGTAGAACTCATCCATGCAGCTGGCCCTGGACGATTAGACTGGGAAAGAGCCGAAGGCTGGCACCAGCAGCTGCAAGCAGAGGAAATGGGAAGGCAGGAGCCACGGGCATAATAGGCCCGGGAGCCGGAGGCTGGGCTGGGGCCCACTGAGTCATTCAGGGCAGCAGAGCCGCCCTGAACAGCCACACAAGGATGTCCCAAGGTCGCAGCTGCCACCTTGAAAATGAGCCTCTCATTCAAACAGATGGTGTTATAATTCGGGGAATGGAAGGGGAAGTAAGGCTGAAAGGCCCGACTTCCTGTGGACAACCACGCGCTTAATTAAGGAGATGATTCCTCAGCACCTACTGCATAGCATGAGCACTGTGCTAAACGTAGGACTAGAAACTGTGATATAGGACCTTGTCCCCACAGATCTCCCAACTGGAGGTGACAGAGAAGGACACCACAGCCTAGGGGAGGGGCCAGCACGCATTCAAGGAGGCATTCAGAGGTGACATCGAGGCCCTGGCAGGACGAGGGGCCAAGCAGCATCCACAGATGGAGGGGGAGGTGCAGGGCAAGTCCCAGGCCCAGGAACTCCAGGAACAGCGCAGAGGAAGAGCAGCAGGCTGCAGGGGAACTGCAGGTGCTTGTGATTCAGAAGCTTCAGGAGCTCTGAGCAGGGACAAGGCTGCCCCAGCAGGAGGGGGTGACAACACCTGCCGCTCACCTGTGGCACAAGGTTCAGGGTCACCAGGTCGCACAAGTACAAAAAGTCCTGACAAATTAGACCATTCCAGCTCCTTATCTACAGAGGGCAACAGAGCCCAGAGAGGCAGGGACTTGCCCGCGGTCACAGAGGTGGTGGCCAGGCCAGGGTCGGAGCCCAGCCACTGAGAGTCCTCCAGGCTCCTGTGGCCGGGATGCGGGCCACACTGTCACCGAGTCACAGAAGTGGGCTTGGACCACAAGATCCCTGCCCACGTGCACCTCTGGGAGCCAAAGCCCCACTCAACCCCACACCCACCTCTGCAGGGGTGAAACCACAGGTTTGATGAACAGATACTCAGGGCAGGTTACAGCCACCAAAGGCCACCACAGTCACTGTCACCGTCTAGCCTTCATTAGATTCCCTGGGACCAAGACCTGCATCCCACCCCTGCCACCCACAGAGCCCACATCTACAGAAAACTCTTGAATAGGGAGGGCCTGACGCCTCCTTCTTAGTCCACAGATGTCAAGGCCCGACTTGGAACCGCGCAGCCCGCCCCCTGCCATGGCTGTCGTGGCCCAGGGCACCGTCTGTCACTCCCACTGGCTCGCTGGGCACTAGCCCAGCACCAGCTATATCCTTCACCAAGGATGCTTCAGCAGACATTGGGAAGGTCTGCAGCGCCCCCCACACGCACTCATCCTCACGCACACACTAGGCACATAGGCTCCGTTTCCCAGTGAAGAGTACGCACCTGTGCGAACACTTGTCCTTCTCTACTTGGAAACGCTGGAAATGCTAACTGTGAGCCTCAACAGGGCAGGGGAGAGGGGAGCCACAGAGGAGCCCAGGGCAGGAGGCGGTCTAGCGGAGGGGCGGGGCTCACTCCAGACTCACCGTGCTCACAGCCCCACAAGCAGGGACTGAAGGTTCCCCCCAAATCCCCCCAAAGCCTGGGGGCCACCACCGCCATCTGCGTCCGAGGCTGTGCAGGCAGCTCTATCCACAGGAGGAGGAGGAAGGGGCCAGAGTCCCTAGGCGCAGACACTGCAGGCAGGTGACAGCTGGGAGGGGCCAGTGTCCTGCAGAGAGCGAGATGGCCTTGGGACTTGACCTCTCCAGGAGCCCACACCCTGGACAGTCAGCAGCCAGGCACCGGCTAGGGACACCTTTCCTCTTGCCTCCATCTCCTTTTCTGATCAGTGGAGAAGGCAGCTTTAAAGCCACAGTATAAGAAGATATCCTAAGACGGGGCAGGACATGGAGCGGCTGGATCTCACCCTCCCTGCGGTGTAACAGGGACGGCAGCCATCACAGTCCTCAAGAAGGTGCCCAAAACCAGCTCACAGTCCTTAAGAGGAAGTCAGAGAATTTCTTGAAAAGAAGGATCTAGCCCTCAATGAGAGGCCTTCGGCATTGCTCAGGGGCTCAAACAGGGCAGAGCTGCACCTTTGTTGATAATAACACCCTGACACTTTATTATTTTTAATTTCCATTTATTGCATCAGTGTTATGATACAATAGAATATAAAACTTCTCACTGAATCTTTATGTCAGACTTGTCTATAGATATCTTGATCCCCACTTCGCAGATGAAGAAAGTGAGGCTCAGGAAACAGCCAACTTAGCATCTCAATCTGTGCTGCTCAGCTACCAAGACATCATGCTAGAAATTCCAGTGCTTCCTCTGCAGTAGACTGGGCAACCGAAGAAATGTTGCCACGCCCCAACACACAGGCATTCTGGTAGCTTAAGAATTCTCCCAGGCCACCTCATCTCCACCCTCAGGGACAGCTCATCTCTAAGAGGAAGTGATAGAAAATAACTCAGAATCACACTAAATGGCCCTGCACGCTGGAGGCCACGTGAACTCTATGAATGCAGCCTGAACCCTGTGTGGGGGACAGACTGCTCTACAAATGACAGGCAGACCAGCCAAGTGTGACCAACTGAGCCGCAACAAGAGGGGACCCTGGAGAGTCACAGACAGAGGACACGGCGCCTGTCAGCAGCCACCCACAAATGAAAGCCAACACATCCGGCAGCTTGGAGCAGCTCCAGGCCATTAGCACAGTCTCTCTGCCCGGGCTGATTTTCGGCAAGTGCTAAAAGAATAAGAAAATACAAAACGAAATGAAACAGCAAGTTCCCAAAAAAGATGGGGAAGAGAGACAGAAGGTCTAGTACGAAGCTAGGGGGTACAGATGTGAGGGGAGGCGGGGTCCACATGCCCCAGGCTGATGTAGCAATTAGGGGAGACAGGCAGACTTCCAGGGCCAGCAGAGAACCCTGCATCTGTCCCCACCACAGGGGACAGCAGAGGAAACACAGCCAGGCCCGTCTGGCTGTTTCTGAGCTGATCACACAGGGGTCTCTCCCAAATCCCAGGTGCCTCCAGGGGCAGCCTAAGCTGTGACCTGGCCACCGGGACGTAGGGTTGTGGGAACCTGTGATACACTCCCACATGGGTCACTTCACTTAGTGGGTATCCCACGCATGCGCACAAAGGACCTACCTTTTCAAAGCCTGCATATCAGAAAGAGGCAGACAGCGTGACACACGAGCACAGAAGAGCACCGCCACCTACCCAAGGCTGACACGAAGCTGGGCTCTCATGTCCAGTGGGCAGCACGGGACACAGATGGGAACCCACAGCTGGTGGAGCCCTGATGGGAGGGAGCCAAGTGGGCACCGGGGAACAAAGGCTGTCACCCACACTCTGAAGGGTTCTCTGCAACCAGACCCTGAGCTCCTGGTTTAAATGATGCAATTCACCAAAGCTCCACTTTCTTACAACCTTTAGGAACCTATCACGCCACCAAGCAGAGCCTGATTCAATACATCAAACCCCTGGCCTGTTGGCATTGGGGACGGAAGGGGACCAGGCTGCAAGACACGGCTGCTGTGCTAGCTGACTGGGGGGCTCTGGGAGGCTGAGGGTGGAGAGGGCACAGGTCTGCGGCCACAGGTGCCAGAGCAGGAAGTTCTGGAGGCTCGCTGGTGAGTGTGGTGACGGAGGAAACGAGCGAGAGGATGGGCTTATGACCCAAGGGAGAGTACACAAACATGTTTTGAGACCCCAGGTTATTTGGTCTGATTTGTAGGGTGAACTAAGGAAGAGAGGTCGGGCCAGCAAGAAGGTACCCGAAGCAGAATTCTGCACAGCCTGGCCAGGGACTCAGAGTACTGACTCCATTACAGAAGTTGGCCAAGCAAGCCCAGCCGTGGGGGTGCACACCTCCAATCCCAGCCCTCTGGGAGGCTGAGGCAGGCAGATTCAAAGTTTGAGACCAGCATAGCCATCTTAGCATGACCCTGTCTAGAAATAAAAAGAACTAAAAGGGATGTAGCTCAATGCAAAGGTCCCCACTTCAATCCCTAGTACTGAAACAAAGAAAAGAGCTGGAGAGGAGCCGGGCTCCCCCAGAATACCTCTCAGGGAAGTGGAAGCGGGGCTCTGAGATGAGTGGGCACAGGTCCCGGGGACTCCTCCCATCTGCCCGGTTGCAGCGTCAGGATGCATACTGACTATACTCTGTCTCCTTCCCACGGTCCTCAGGCTCCTGCCTCAGGAACGCAGGTATAGGAACAGCCCTGTGGAAGGCCCTGCCATTCATAAAGGTGCAAAGGACACCTTGTTTTGTGGCTCCTGTATCATCCTTGGCCGAGGAATGGGCGCGATACCCACTAGTGCCTTTTGGTATCTGGTGCGTTCCCCAAGCACTGAGGAGCCAGCCACCCATGGCTCACCTAGGAGGTTCCCCCGAACAGGACTGCCTCCTCCGCGGAAAAATGAAAACAAGATTCCCAAGTCGTGCCTTACTAAGTTAAAAATAATAAGAGGCGGGTGCCACTGAAGCAGGGGGAGAGAGCAGAATGCTTTATAGAATGTAACTCAAACGCCAGAGCCACATTCCAAGCTGCAGATTCCCAGGGCAAGAGGGCACCTCTGAGGACTGGTTCCCCTCTGAAGGGAGGAAAGAGGAGACCAGGAGACAGCGGCGCTCAGCAACCTGGCTGAGCAGGGAACAACTAAATCCGCCCAACAGCAGGATGGGGTGTATGGGATGACGTCGGCACCCTAGAACAAAGCAGCCCTTTGTAAATTTTTACTTTGAGACAGGGTCTCACTAAGCTGCCCAAGCCATCCTGAAACTTGAGATCCTCCTCAGCCTCCTCAGTCGCTGGGATTACAGGGGTCTACCACCATGTCCGGTGGCTATGTCTTCTCGGCCTAGCAGTGTGACCTCAGCTTTGGAGGGGGCTCCTGATCGTGAGGGCTCAGCTCGCAGGACTGGAAGGGTAAAGTGGGGGAGTAAGGTGGCGCTGCACTGGAGCTAAATATCCTCATTCCATCCACTAGCTTTGCTATCAACAGCTGCTTCCTTCCCGCCCTGCCTGTACCTCTGATCTCAGCAGCACACACCCTCTGTGCCCCAGGCCAGGGCAGCCTGGGACAGTCCCCTCAGCTCAGCAGCTGCGGTGCTGGCAGTCAGGGCCAGGAGCTCATCTGTCCCAAGGAGGGGCAAGGCCCAGGCCACCCCCACGCTGGGGAAGACGGGCCAGGAGCCAGGGGCAGAGGAAAGCCCAGCCTGGCTCCAGCCCTGCAGCGCTGCTGGGTACAGCCCCTCCCCTGCTTCCGGTCTTCACTGACCCACAGGGCTGCTCACCCAGCCTGGGTTTCTGTCCTCTGAGCTGCATCCAGAGTAGGAACGAAGTCAGAAGCAGCAGCTCTGCCATCCAGCCACCTTCTGAACCACACTTGGCTCCCAAGGCCTCCCCAGCCCTGGGAACACTCCTGTCAGGGGTATGGGGTCTTTCTACCCCAACTCGAGGGGCTCACGTCTGAGTCAGCCTGGCACGGGTGAGTTTTGTGCTGTCTTGCTAAGCCTCACAGCAGTCCTCAGAAAGCATAACAGGTACAAGTCATTTCGTGGGGTGAGGAAACCGAAGCTTCAGTGATATCTCTGCCAAGACCCACCTCACAGCAGTCTGGGCTCAGATGCAGCTCTGCCATCCAGCCACCTTCTGACCCAGAGGGGGCTCTGACTCGTGTGCCAAGCCCAATCTGTCTCAGGGTGCCACTTGAAGCTTTGAATCCCTACACCCCTTTAACACACTATTAACCTGGCCCCGCCGTGTCCCTGGGCCACCCCCGCGCCACCTTGCCTCGCCACTCTTGGAAGGCAGACTGGAGGCGGTTCCTGATGCCCCTGTGTGGTGAGGGGACCCCCCCCCACATTGTCTATTGCCTCAGGAGGAAGCCTCCAGTCTGGAGAGAGGCAGACACTCCAAAAAGTCTAGTTCCTCCTCCGTTGCCCCTCTAACCCAACACCACCACATGGGTCCCCCAGCTCCAACCCCGCCACCTCTCTCCTCCTCCACGTCCCCCTTCTTTTTGGAAACAAAGTCCTGCTACACACCCCAGGCTGGCCTGAACTCACTTCCACCCTCCTGAATGTTATGGTTACAGGCATGTGCCACCACGCTTGCCTCCTCTGCCTTTTCTTTGGGACGATCTTTTACTTCCTATTCATCATCCTTTTAAAAACTCTACTCGCCACATTCAAGTGTAACCTCTCTAGAACCTTCCCTGACACCTCTGGCCTTAAACAAGCAGACAGCTCCCCTCCTCAGGCCCCATGTTTGCGTCCTCGGCAAGCTATTCCCACACTCCTGCCTACCCCGCCCTCCTCCTAAATCCTCCTCCGCCACAAATGTGGCCAGTTCCGAACTCCCTCGCTCCACTGCCAGCCAAGCCATAAACCCTTCACAAGCTACAATGAGTTAGACACATTTCTTAAGTCCTAAAGAGCCATGTGCTGGCCACTTGGAAAAGTAGTTTTCCACATAAGACAGCAACAGTTAATAAAGAAGGAAGAGAAGTAGCTATTAAACCACTACTCTTTCTAGGCTTTTTAATGCTTCCTGGAATCTTTATTAGACATTGCAAAGTCACAGTTACAAAAAAAGGTCACAGATCGGACCAAGTTTCTTAAAGTGAATTGGCTTTACAGTTGGGAAGGATGCAGATACGAAGGAGGGCTGGACAATGGGCTCTGGAGAGTGAATCACGGGAAAAGGACTGAGCACGGAAAACGAAGGGCTTCCCGGGAGATGAGCCACTGTCCTGTCCCCTGGCACACTCCCTGCCTGGCTGGGCAGACAACCTGCCCCGGTAGCTTCCATCCTAAGGCCCAGTGCCACGGGATGGCCCGTGGCAAAGCACTCCGAGGCAAACAGGAGGCTGTCTGGTCACTTTTGGTCCATCACAGTTTTACTTTACCTGAAGGGGTTCACTCTCAGCAGAAGACAAGGCTGACTTGGGTCATTAAGCAGGACCTACGGACCGGGCTTCCCTCAGCTGGCCACAGTGAAGACGCTCGAGCCACGCACCAGTATTTAAAAATGCGAAGGGCTCTGATTCAAAGTGCAGGCTCTGACTGCTGTTGAAAAGCTGGACCATGGGGTATCAGCCTTCGATCCCACGGTAACAGCCGGCCAGGGCTCCGCGGCAGTTGTCCCTGCCAAAAGTGCGCAGTCTCAGGCATACCCCGGGGTGGTCTGACTTGGGACTGGCACCACAGGGTCACTCCCTCTGAACCTGAGTCTCCTGTTGGCTCAAGGAGAAAAAGGACCGACTTTTACAAGAAGATCAGGACCTCCCAAAAGCAAACACAGCCATGGCGGTCCTTGGTAGGCAACACAGCCTCACCCAGGGTATCCTTCCACAAGTCCCGAGGTGGGGTCCCGGGCACGGGCACGAGCCAGCTGACCTTGAGTTAGCCCACGGCTGCTCCTGGTTCGGGCTCCTTTGTCCCTCTTTGACCAGTCCCAGGGCCTGGCTCCTGCCAGGTCCAATTTCGAGCCCAAACTTTCCTGTTTCAAGGACTGAGATGGAAACGGTCGCCTGCTGCCCGGTGGGGGGAGGACACAGAACAGCAGGGACTGTGGCTGGCAGGTGGGGACATTAAGGCTTCCTCTGAGGCCTGTTTTCACTCGTTCCCGCTTCCTGCTGCAATCTCAACCGTAAGCTGTGCTCTTTTTACCACACAGGCCGGAGGTCAAAGTCTGGGCCCCCATTTGGAATAAGATCATGGAGGAAGAAGAAAAGGTTTCATAGTAAAAAAAGGTGCAGGGCCTGGCTGCGGGTTGCAGGACAGCGCCTGCTGCACTCACAAGGCCTGGGTTTGAGGCCAACACCACAAAAAATGAGAAATAAAGTAAAACTAGAAGCCAACTTTTGAAGGAATTTAGCCCACGGTCCTCCCCTTAACCAAGCGTCACCCCAAGGGGACACACTACCTCAAGCTGCAGTTCTGGAGTCAGAAGATGGACTTAAAATGCTTCTGACATAGCTCAGTGCCCTCGGGTAGGACTCAGCCTCAGGGAGCCTCCATCTCCTTCTGTGTCAGAGGATGCTGAAAGCACCAACCTCAGGGGTCTGCTGGGGCATGGGGGTGACACGGCACCATCAGGCACTGTGGCCACAGTGCGTATTCTTACCCACCCAGCCTGCATGGGTTAGGGTGGGGGGGTTCCTCTCTGGATTCGCTCCAGCCAAGGAGTCAGGAACGAATGTGCGCATGACACTGGGACGGGGCCATCTGGGGACGCCTGTCCCTCCAGGACTCTATCCCAGCTGCTTCCCCTGAGGAGCACAGCTTCCTCCCAGGGCCACTATGCTGTCATCTGAGGTACCTTAGGGAAGGGCACTGCACCCAGAAGCCACCAGGGACTCTGCTGGGAGCCAGCCAAGCCCGCCTGTGTCCCCTCCCCGACCTGCAGGCTGGGAAGCTGGGATTCTGGCTTGTGCAGCGTGTCCACAGCCCAAGTGAACTCAGCCCTCCCCAGGCTCTGGGGAGCAGGGCAGCAGACGCCGGGCACCCCAAGCTGCCACCGGTGCCATCGAAACACGGCAGCTTTCTACACGTAGGAGAGATGGCATTTCATGGCAGGGGGTCCGAAGCAACAGACAGGATCCCCCCAGTAAAGACAAGGAGGGTGGAGAAAGCGAGAGGTTTCATGTCTCTGTTACAAGGCTCCGGCCCAGCATGCTGGGTGCTTCCTCATTTTAATTGGGGCCACCAATGATCTGGAGACACCCGGCATTCTGCCAGGGTAGGGACTCCAGCGGAGCCCCACGCCCAGGCTCTGTGGGAGACTGTGGAAATCTAATTGCTGCCTGGCTTCCAGCTGCCAGGCTGCCCCATCTTCCCTGTGGGGTGGCCATCACCTGCTGGGCCAGGAGGGAGGGAGAAGGGAGTCACCTCTTGGCCCGTGTTCAGGACCCAGCTTATGGTGGACACTTCAAAGACGCAGCACGGCTGGGACAGGATGTCTGTGACTGGCAGAGTGCAGGCCATGGGGAGACACCTGACCCCTCATCTCTCCAACACGGACTCGTAAGTGCCATCCTGACCCCACTCTATAGATGAGCAGGGCTGAGCGTGGGCACTTGGCTGGGATGGCAGCCTGGGCTTTGTCTGCAGAGCCCACTCGCCCCACCATGCCTCCACGCAGGGCATCACAAGTGACTATAGTCACACAGTCTGGAATCCATGAGCAGGGAGGGGCGGGAGACGGGAAGATGGGAAGTCAGTCTCCCAGCGAGGGGCAGGAGCTCAGGATTGCATGGAGGCTCCCACCTCACAGCCAGCCTCAAAGCCACGTGGCACCATGGGCCGAGGCAGGAAACAGAACAGCTCAGGCAAGAAGGCGCCAGACACACAAAGACACACAGGCGACAAAGCCTGGCTGCATCCTGTCGGGACAGGAAGGCCCCGGGGAGCTCCAGGACCGGGAATCGACCAAGCAGCAGGGACAGAGCAGGTCAGGGACAAAATCCAAGCATGAAATAAGGCCTGTGCTCGGCTGAGCAGACGCCTCCTCTGAAATCCCTCTTCCTCTCTGGAGAGGCCTTACTCCTCTTCCCAGCCAGGCACGGTAGCCTCATCCATGGAGGTTTTTAACAGACAATCCTTGGAGATGCAAAAACCAAGCTGGGTGTGGTGCATATACCTGGAGAGTCAGGTCTCAGGAGGCTGAGGCAGGAGGATCACAAATTCAAGCCTAACCTAGGCTACCTTACAAGACCCTCTCTCAAAAAACAAACAAAATAGAGTACCTACAAGAGAGGAAATTGAGGCACTATTGCATGGGAAGAAAATATAATATCCCTGGGGATTAGGAATGGATTTTGTTGTTGTTCTAAAGAAACAAACTAAAATAGGCCACTGACTTCAACTCTGGCAAGAAAAGAAGAGCCTTGCTGGGGGCCGATGTGGCCGACCTGGGGTGAGCTGCATTGTGCTTCTGTCCTACTTCCTGCTCATCAAACCCATCACCAGTTCAAAGCCTGATCCCGACACAGAACAGTATCACTGTCCCCACTTTCACCCCACAGGGGAGCCGGACACCCCACCGCTGGGCCATGTTTCAGGGGACTTTGAAGCAGCACATTCTCCAGTCATGAGGTCTCCCTCCCCAGCAGGAGTGGCTGTATTGCACTGACTTGCGTCCCCTCCCCCATGCACCTTCATAGTGCCCTGGGACGAACCACCCACCACCCATCTAGCTGTGTGATCCCCGCGGGCCACCTGATCTCCTAAGGCCACCCAGATAGCCTCTTCCTCTCTCTGTAAATACAGACGGGACAGCAGCACCATCTCTCTCGAGAGGGCACAATGAGGTAAGAGATAAATGCTAAGAGCCTACTATGCGCTGGGCCCTGGAATGGACCCAAACTCCAAAATATAAATAACATTAACAAACGCTAAACTAAGGGATCACACTCATATTTATTTTAAAGTTGTGAAGCAAAAAGGAGGAGGAAATGGAGACAGCAGAGCAGAAAGAAAAGAGGAATGAAAAGGAAGGGATGATACTGCAGAATCAGTCCAGAGTTCAAAACTTCACTCAGCTATGTGCTGCTGGGTGGCCTCAGGAAAGTTACTCGGCCTCTCTGACCTCTCTCCTCTTCTGTAAAATAGGGATAGCATCACCTGCCTAGCAAGGGGAGCCCATAAAGAGAAGACCTAAGAGCTAGAAACTTGAGTCACTATCTTCTCAGCCTTGTGGTACATGGGGGAAAAACTGGTTTATGGTGGCTTTTGTTTTTGTTTTTGCAGTGCTAGACCCAAGGCTTTTGCACTGAGCTGCAACCGCAGCCCATTTTGACTTTTTTATTTTGAGACAGGGTCTCACTCGATTGCTATAATGGCTTCAAAGGCTCTCGCCTCAGCCCCCCAGAGTTGCTGGGGTCACACCCGGCTTTCTTTACGCTCCATTCTCTGCATCACCCAGCTCTGCCACCCCAAGGGGCCTGTACAGAGGGAGCTGGGTACACCTCTCGCCAGGAACACTGCTCCCTACATCCTGTCCTGGGGAGCTCCGGCGACCAGCTGCGTGCTCTCAGGACAAAGGAGACAGGACAGCCAGGCTCCTGTCCGATCAGTCCCAAGTGGCTCCCTCCACCCCCTCAAGAGCACAGGCGACGGTCTCTGTCACCAAGGAGCCCCTCAAGCCCTGTCCCTGGCATATGAAGACCACCAGAAAAGTGAGTTATTTTAAGCCTCTCCTGAGCAAACAAATGGCTTCGGGACGGAGCCCAGAAGGTTCTTAAGGGCCTCTCATTCTGCCAGAAACACACTTAGCACGTAAAAAATTCACAGCTCACCACCTCTCCTGGGTTCGCTTTGTGCTAGGCTCTGGTTCAGAGAAGACAAAGCAAAACCCCAAAGCTGCAGATCAATGGATCCCAACCTTCGCTCGCCTGCCCCTCCACCCCATCTTGGCGCTGCTGGGCCACAAAGGAGCAGACAGAAACAAGAGCGTCGCTTTCCTGCCAGTGGCTTCAGATCGGGACAGACGGAGGCTGCTACTGAAATTGGCTTCTTTTTTTAACCAGGAACGGGGCAGGGAAGCCAGCCAAGGAGCAGGTTGGCCCAAGATCCCTGCCAAGCAGCCACGGAAAAAGCCAAGGTCGCTCAGGTGAGAGGGACATGAGGGGAAGAAGGGAGTGAGGTCGCCAGGGGGCATGTGAGATCCCTGGACACATCCCAGAGCTGGGCCAGTGGCACCAGTAGCCCGCAGCCTCCAGGGGTAGCTTCGGTGTCACCACCTGGGGGATCCGACATGGGGCCAGGCAACGGGAGACCGAAGCCCACACCATCTCCTGCCATTGGCTGCCAGCCCCTCCCAGTCCCCGGCTCACTTTCGCTCGGCAGCTCCTCGGGGCAGATGCTGTTGGAGGGAGCCTCTGGAGCGCTGCCACCCTCGTCCACAGTCAGGATGAGCGGCACGTCGTCATCCAGGTTCACGGCCATGTCCCCGCTCTTGCGGCCCTCAGGAAGCGATGTCCAGGGCTTTAAACAGTCTCTGGCCTGAGTTCCTTGTCAAAGCCACTGGCTCAACGGTGCTTCTGGGAATCTCCTCCATTACAGGCATCTTCTAGGGTCAGGAGCAAAAAAAAAAAAAAAAAAGGAGACAGTTATTAAAGTGTAACAGCCACTGACAGGCACGTTCTGGATTTAGACAGTGGTCACCGCTACATAGTCCCACAAACATACTCAAAACCACTGAATTACAATATACTTTTAAATGGTGAACCTTCTGGTATGTGAATTAGATTAGAACGACAACAAGCCAGGCATGGTGTTCACATCCATCATCAAAGTCTCCCGGGAGGCAGAGGCAGGAGGATGGCAAGATTATACTCCACTTGGGCAACTTAGGGTCTGAGAGAGGACCCTGTCTCTAAATAAAAAATTAAAAGGGCTTGGGATATAACTCAAAGCACAAGCCTAGGGTTCAGTCTCCTTTGCTTCTCAGCTCTTGGCTAAGATCAAGTGCCCAGGTTCAATCCTTAGAAACACAAAATTGTTTTGAAAAGTGCTCACAGTGCAATAGTCTTAAAACACAAGGGCAACTATAAGAACAAGTTAATGGTAACTGTCTGGCAAAGGAGATTAGAGCTAACATGTTTTATCTCCGCCCTTCTTCTCACTTATCTGGGAGCTCTGCAAAGCTACTAAAGAAAAAAATGTATGACGGTCAAGGTAACAGTAGTTAATACTCAGTGAGTACCTGCTACATATCAGGCACCTTTTCTATTTAAAATGCATAAGTAAAAGTTCGTTAAAATTTCATCATATCCCAATAGGATAAAGAATGTTATCATCTCCATTAAGAGGGGCAAACCCAGACACAGAGAGGTTTAGTAATTTGCCAAAGAACACACAGCTCTAGCTTTGAGCTAAGCTTTGAACCTCACAACCTGACACGGGGCCTGGGTTCCTGCTCATTACAGCTCCCCCAAGTCCCCAACATCTGCATTTAAGCTGCACCCACCTTTAGTGATCACTAAAAAGCTAGCACACCCCATGCTGCCCCACTTTTTAAAAAACAACTTTCACTCTAGCTTTACTAAGTGATCCCTGAGGGGTACAACACTCTCATGGTCCCTGCACTTGGCTGGTAGATGAGAGATCTTCTTGTGTTCTAGCATTAGGAGCTTGAGGAGGTCAAGGGACCAAAAAAAAAAAAAAAACCCAAAAATCTATGTATTACAAGTGTAACTCCTAATTTAAAACACTCAGAGCCAGCCTGCTCAGTTTCTATTTATACCTTCCCATTTCCGCCTAGACACGACCAAAAGAAACGACCAGACAACAGATCTCCCTGCAGACCTTTGAACCTGAAAACAGCAGCAGGTTCCTTCCCAAGCTAAGGTCTCTGTGCTCTACCAACTTCAGCTCCCAACTGACCCACAAAATAGCAACGGGGTAATTCACGTCTTTCCCAGATGAGCCGGTAACTCGGGGCCCATCTGTGCACTGATAGAGAATGGCACCTATTTTTAAAACGAAGGCAGCAGACATTAAACACTGTGCTGCTGGCTGCTAAGCCTGGAGCTCCCTGTCCAGCAAACTTCCTGTGAAACGAGTTTTTAAAGTTTCCTCCAGATCTGAGAATTTATTTTGCTTCTCAAACCCAGTAGGGGAGAGGCCGAAGAGGAAATCCCATATGAGACACTATCATGCAGCTGTCCTAATATTTCTGTCTTTGTTTTTCAGCTTAACCTTTTGTATCTTTTCGAGGCTGGAGACAGACCCAGGCCTAGTGCATACTATGCACTAGGGTCAGGAGCATACTATGCACAGGGGCAGCCTCCCAGCCCGGGGCTTAAATTCTACTACAGACTTTCGGAATCACTCAAGAGTAGAGAGAATGTCCAAGTGAACTCGCAACCATCACTCATGTTTGACTCTCAGGTTTGATCTCTCCCGTATTTGTTTTCAAGCCTGGAGACTTTACTAGCCCTGGAAACTCCTAGAGGTTTTCTGATTCCGTCATTACTACCATAATAGCTGGTGGTCTCACAGATGACTGCTTATTTGTATGCAGTGTCTGAGCTCACAGGTTCTCAGTCAGGGTGATTCTGCCCTGGGGGACATTTTGGTTGTCACAGAGTGGGATGATTGATAGTGAACAGGGACCCAGAAAAGCATCCTACAATACACAGGTGACACCTGCATACCCCACAAAGGACGTGGTGGTTCAAAACTGATGGTGATGAATCCTTTCTTAGTTAAAGACCCCCACCTACACGGGATGAAACTGAGGCTTAGAGTGGCTAACTTGTCTTACAAGTAAACAACAAGGAAGTGGTACAGAGGCCAGATTCCAACCCCAGCAGCGTGAATTCTGGAACTCTCCCTGCTTGACTATTACCTTATAACTACTCCCTGTACCAATATGAATCCAAACTCATCATTCTACAGAAAGAAAAATGAGGTCCAGAATCGGAAAAAGACTTGCCCAAGGTCACACTGTACAGGTGCAGAGCTAGAACTCGGGAGTCCTGAATTCTCACCCTGGCTGGGCTCCTTCTGCAGGTTTTACATCTCCCTCTCTGCAGGACCCAGAAGGTCACCTCGGGAGAAAGGTCCCGGGGACAGAGCGCTGGCTGCCACCTCACTGCCCGCTGGGGCAACCTGACCTGGGCAGTCTCCTCCGGGGTCAGCTGAGGACGCTAACGAGGTGACAGGGCAAGTGAGGGAGGCTGAGGCGGGAGCGCGGCCAACGCGGCGCGCGCCCCCAGTCCTGATCAGGGGCCCCACGTGGGGGTGGCCCAAAAAGCCAGGAGCGGGAAAAGGCATGCATACCCCTGGCCCGGTCTGGAGGGAGAAAAGCAGGGCAAGGATTTCTTCGAAACCCTGCTGCGTCCACCCTGCTCGCCTCCCACACGCGGATGCTCCGCGCAACCCCTTTCTTCGAGCCCTCTGACCCCTGACCCCTGCCCTCTTCCTCGAACCAGCCCCTCGCACCCTTCGGATTCTTACACGCACCGCCCCAGGAATACCGCGCACCGGGGACCGCACACCACAGCACAGCCTGCTGGCGCCGCTGCCAAAGCCCCGAGACCGGAGCTGTTGCAGCCACTACAGTCGCCGACACTTCAGTCGCTGCCACAACAGCTGCGCCAGCTCTCGCGTCCACCGCCTACCCTCCCCTCCACCCGCCGGCCCCGCCCCACTTGCCCTCCGCCATGGCCCATTGGAAGCCTGCATGGCTATGATGAGATATGATTGGTTAATCTCCATGTCCTTCCCTATTTCTCGCCCATTGGTGATTGCAGGACTGATTGCTCGCCTCCTTAAAAGAGGGCGGAACAAAGATGAAGCTCCACCTCTTCCCTCCCTCCCATCCCTACTTTACTCGGTCAGCCCAACCCAGACAGAATCTCTGGTTTTTCAATTGGAAGAAACGTCAGAGGGACGGTGCTTCTGATTGGTTAGAATTCAGGAGGTGGAGCTAATACAGTGTAGTAAGGGATTGAATGGTGAAAAGGAAAGTCAGTCAGATGCGAGTCCCGCCTTCTGAGGTTGGCGGGTAACCTAGCAACGCAAGGACAGAGAAACCACTATGTAGGAGAGATACTCAAGCCTTCAGAGGAGGTGAGTAACAGGTGGGAAAGGGTTAGGGGCGAGGGAAATGTAGATTGAGGTCTAGCCCAGGCTATCTGGACTCGGCAAAACTCAGTAACCCTCACCCATAACCCATCGTACTTTAGGATCTTGCTCCCAAGCCCCTGCCTCAGTCTGCACCTCCCACTCCGCAGGGCATCCTCTTAGGTCCCTACCCTTATTCTACCCTCTCCGTCTGTCCATTCCCTGGCCCTTCTTTCACTCCTCTAAGATGAAGATGAGCCTGGAGCCACAGTCCTCTGGTAGGCTGAGGCCACAGAATTGCAAGTTTGAGTCCATCCTGGACAACTTCGAGTCCTGTTTCGAAATTTAAAAGAAGAAGAAAGAAAAAATGTAGCTGAGTGCAAAAGGCCCTTGTTCAATCTTTTATGTCTCAATAAATATATAGCAGGGATACCAGTCAAGTAGAAGCACCACTAATTTATTATAAATCAAACGTAGATGGCGAGAGTGAGAGTGGTTTCTAAGTAGCCCACCTTCCTGCTCAAGGTATACATGAAACAGAATACTCAGCGTACTCAGTTTGATCGCTGATATCAAAAAAAAAAAAGAAAAGAATTTAATTAGCATTTGTCCTTAAAATATGATCTCGTTGCCTCTCTTTTTTTTTTAAGAGACAGGGTCTCACCGTGTAGCCCAGGTGAACTCACAGCAATCCTCCTGCCTCTTCTTCTGGAGTACTAAGATTACAGGCATGAGCCACCACGCCCGGCTTGTTGCCTATTTTTCTGTGTGTGTGAGTGTGTGTGTGTGTGTGTGGTGAGAGAAAGAGAGATGTTCTTGCTGTGTAGTTCAGGCTGACCTTGAACTTATTAGATAGCCCAGACTAGCCTCAAACCTCCAACAATCCTCCTGCCTCAGTCTCCCGGTGCTAAAATTACAGGCATGCACCATCATGCCTGGCTTCATTGTCTACTCTTAACACAAAGAGTTTCTTATGAGGATTACACATGGCGAGGCTGCGAAGTGGTTGGCACGGAGCAGTGCTGTACAAACAGTGCTCAGAAAACAGTGGCAACTTTGTTTTCCCTAAAACACATCCAACCTTGACTCTACTTACAGCAGCTCCGAGGAGGTGCCCTTGGTCCATACATTAAACATTCATATACTCAACAGTATTTACCCAAGGCCTATTAAGGGCGGTTGGGGAGAAGCAATCAATAAAGGAAACCTCAATGCTTGCATCATAGAGCCTCAGATCGGAGAAGCATAAATGAAATGGTGTAGTAGAGGCGGATGTAAAATTGCACCATGGAGATCCACTTCCAGAAAGATGGCGTGAGGAGCTGGACAGAGCCAGTTCTAGTTTAGATCTGAAATGTCCCCCAAGTCTCTTGTGTTTGGAAGGTGAATGCATCATGAGGGCCCAAATTTGAGGGTGTCACTGGGGCGACAGCCTAGCTGAAGGTGGTGGGTTGTGGGGTGTAATATTGGGGACCGTATTTGTCCCTAGCCCTTCTTATCCTGTTCCTTCCCTTTCTTTCCGCTTCCTGGCTGCAATGAGGTAAGTGAACTGCTGTGCCCCACATCTGTCCACCATGATGTCCTGTCTCACTTCAGGCAACTGAACCACTACCCATGGACTGAAATCTCAGAAACCACAAGCCAAAATAAACCTTTTAAAGTTGTTTTTCTCAGGCATTTAGTCATAGCAAGAAAAAGCTGACTAACAAACAAATCACCTCCTCAAAATGCAACTACTGTCCACTGATGGATCAGTGGATAAACAAAATGTAGTCTACCCACACAGTGGAATATTATTCAGCCATCAAAAGGAATCAAATTCTAGCCAGGCACAACCGTGCAGACCTGTAATCTCAGTACTGGGAAGGCTGAGACAGGGGGAATACTGTGAGCTTGAAATCACCATGGAGTACATCATGAGCTCTAGGCCAGCCTGAACTGCATAGTAAGACCCTATCTCTAAAAAGAAAGAAAGAAAAGGAAGAAAGAAAGAATGAAATTTTGCAGCTGCTACAACATGAATGATCCCTGAAGACATTATGAGAAAACCAGACACAAAACGACAAATATTGTCTGGTATGACGTATCTAAAGTATTTCAAGTCATAGAGACAAGAACTAGAATGTGGTACCAGGTGCTATTAGAAGAGGGATGAAAGAGGAATTTTTGCTTAATGGGTACAAAGTTTTGATTTGGGGCGATGAAAACATTCTAGGAGTGGACATTAGTGATAGTTGCATATAAATGTAACATTCTTAATGCTATTGAATTGTATTCCTAAAAATAGGTAAAATAGTGTCTTAGTCACTTTCTTGTTGCTGAGACAAAAATAACAGACCCCTAGAGTTAAAAGACAAAAGGTTTATTTCAACTCACAGTTTGAAGGGGTTTTGGTCCTTCGTCAGTGGGCTCCAAAGCAGGGTGGGAGGGGAGTGGCCTCCCAGAGGAGAAACAATTCCCCTGCTGGCACAAGACAGCAAAGAGAAACAGGAGCAGCTGCCTCCCTTTCCCTTTTATGCCTTCCAGGCGATAAACCCCTTGGGTAGTAACACCCACACCCAAGGTGGTCCTTCCCATTGTCCACAGCTAGAGCTAGGCCAAACCAGTCATTGGATCTATCACACCCTTAATCCCCGCACTATATACCCTCTATTCGGTCAGCTCCAAAAGGCCCCACCCATGAAGGCCTGAGACTTTAGGGAGACATCTAGATAGAAGCCATAACAAATGGTAAACTTTATTGTGACATTTACCGCAACAAAAAAGCAACTAGAAAGCTGAATGAAACTATCCAGTGTTATTTCAGCATTTTGAAAGTTAACCACAGAATACAACCAGCCAAGAGCACTGATTCCTTGCCACTCCTGAAGCTAGCGGCTGTGGCTTGCTCGCCTGGGGCTCTCGAAGTTCCCAGCGCCTGTTGTGCAGGGGAGGTCAACCAGGTGGGTAGCCCACGACAACCGGTGGCCTCGATGCCAAGGAGGCTAGCTTGACTTGGAGAACCGGCTGTAGAAGAAAGAAAGAAAATGACCTGACCATTGACTGTATTTGCTAGCAGACAATGGAAGTCTTGCAGGGTCAAAGTGTTCAAGCACAACTTCTGATCAATTTCTGGTGGAAGCCGAAGTTATGAGATACAGGAACGAGCCCTAGGACATCAGGTTTAAAATATAAAGAAGAAAAGAAAAATTAGAGTCACACATTGTCACACTCTACACATTGTCGAGGAGACTAACTGGACAGATTTAGTCCAGAAAGTAATTTCCTAAACACATCATTAAAGCAAGAACAACTATCATGAGGGAGAAAAGCTCAGAATGCAGAGGTGCCACAATTTTTTGTCTAAAATTCCACCATGTAACAAAAATTATGAGACGTCTAAAGGAACAAGTATAAATATATGCAGGGAAATAAAAAGCAGTGAATAGGAACTGTCTATATTTTCCCCAAATGTTGGATTCAACACAAAGAGTCTTCGAAGTAGCTATTGTAAATATATTTAAGGAACTAGATTAAAACTCATCTAAAGAATTAGAAGACAGCATGATAACAATGATATATCCTATGGAAAGTAACATTTTTTTCTGATTTTTGTCTCTTCATTTAAAAAAAATACAAGACTG
>PVIR01024458.1:0-25928 GCA_004026965.1 Petromus typicus | reverse complement strand
ATGTGGCAAATATTCTTCAAAACGTCTTCTAAGTGTGGATTCTTTCCCAAAAGGCCTTTAATGTTAACATTAGTTCAATTTAGCAGCAACCACCTGCTGTACTAAATCTCAAAATGGCATGCTGGCTTTTTAAAAAACAGGTAGAGATAGAAAATACAGGGATAGAAAGCCTTCAATACACTGAAAATACTTGAAGTTATTTTTTCAGTGACCTCTATCTAACCCAACCCACTTCATGCCTGGTCTTTATTCAATGCCAGCAACTTATAGCATTTTTATAATTCGATAAGCTTATAAAGACAGTTAGGACAGAGGGCCGGGGAGTTAGCTCAGTGGTTCCGGCACCTGTCTTGCAAGCGCAAGGGCCTGGGTTCAATTCCCCGGTAACTACATACCATACTGGGCGTGGAGACTCACACCCAGCAGCAACCAGTACCACATACCACAGTGCCGGGCGTGGTGGCTCACGCCTGTAATCCCAGCACTCGGGAGGTAGAGGCAGGAGGATTGCTGTGATGTGAGTTGGAGGCTGAGCTCAGGGCCAGCCTGAACCACAAAGCGAGACCCTGTCTCAAAAAACCTAAAAAAAAAAAAAAGATAGTTAGGACAGAATCCCTCCCTTCAAGGAGCCAACTCCCCAGAGAGGAGGAGGCCTCTCTGTTTGGCCTGCTCCTTTTCTTTCTTGCCTTCCCCTTTCTTTGCATGTTGTGTGGAAACAGGCCCTTGGATAGTTTCTTCCTTGCCTGTAATTCCATTTTTTTTTTTTTTTTTGAGACAGGGTCTTGCTCTGTAGTTCAGGCTGGCCCTGAGCTCACTATGTAGCCCAGGCAAGCCTCGAACTCAACAGCAGTCCTCCTGCCTCTTCCTCCCCAGTGCTGGGATTACAGGCATGAGCCACCACGCCCGGCACTGTGGTAAGTGGTTACCGAGGATCGAACTCAGGACCTTGCAATTGCAAGGCAGACACCAAAACCCCTGAGCTAAATCCCTGCCCCCATGGATTTACACTTGTCAAGGACTCACAGAAGCCCTAACAGACCCTGGCTGTCCAGACATGTAGAAGTGAATGTGGCTGGAGGAACACACAGAGGTTAGCAGAGGAGGAAGCAGGGCTGGGAGGAAGTGTGTGGTTATTAACTTGTATGTCTTTATATTATTTGGTTTTTATAAGTTTGTATTTAGAGACTACTTTTTATAATAGAAAAATAAAATTTTATATATAAAGAAGGAAACTAAATGAGAAATGGGCAACTATGAAAAACTAGAGTTGGTAAAAATTTCCATGACCCTCCTAGCAAGATTGTTTTTGTTTCATTAAAGAGGGAAAAAAAAAAACCCCAACAAATTTCAAAGGAAGCATTGTGGAGTAAAGGAGGAACATGCTATATTCTGCAAGTGATTTTAAAAAAAGACTCTTTTGTCCTTTAGATTTCTTGGATTCATGTAGATTGCTTTGTTATTTTTGAAATTCACACAACCCATATTCCTACCTTGCTATTAAAAAAGCAATTGACCTGATAATATAAGCTAGCATTTTTGAAGCCGGGATGTTAGAAGCAAGCAATGGAAAATTTGGTGGTGAGGGGCCAACAGGGCATGGTTTGCTTAGACGTGAGAGCTTCCTGTAATGTGGAATGCGTACGTGTGAAATCACCAGTCAGTTCATTTGCAATAACTCAATAACATGACTGTTCCTCCACCCGTCCTCTTTCCCCACACTGAGTTCCAGTTTCACGCTGCACTCAGTACTTACTGTGAAACTTTACAAAGGAAGGAGGAAGTAAACCTGCAACTGAGGCAGCAACCTGTTTCAAAGACCACATTCTTAACCAGATAAAATGTTTTTTATTCGCATTCATTAGTAATGCTACATGATTCAGGGTGGATAATCTAAGTCCAGTATTAAATTGTTGCCCTGTGCCTTGGATCTTTTGAATTTACTAATTATTATTTAAAGGACTTACTCCTGCTGGAGTAGAGTTAGTAGCCATCACTAGCCCAGCAAGGGTAAACTTCACTTTGCTGCAAGGTAGTACCTGCTCTCTTATCTCTATGAAAAAGGAAGCAAAAAGGGGTTATATAGGTGGCCAGGAAAGCAGGGACAGCTCCTGTTTCCACACTGCTGCCATTCTCGCTAACAGGTCTCTGAGCATGTGACACTTGGAAGAATTAGCTCCCTGCCTCCTAAAAGCAAATAGCTCTGCAAGGCACTGGCCAGGGGGGCCCAGGAAACTCCAGCAGCACAGCAGGGGTGACAGAGATTACTGTGTTTAGGGAAACCGATAGGGTCCAGACAGAAGCCAACGTTTAATACTTGGTCATCCCTCTATACAATTTGATAAGAGCAAAGTAAACAAATTGCTGCTTAAAGAGAGACTAAAGAGAAAAGGGAATTTGGGGCCCACCACCCTGCAGACAGACCTGTGGAAATGGCCAGATTAGTGATAATTCAGAATGCAAGATCCCTGGACAGACTTGAAATGGCATATGAAATGGCTTCCCATCAGCAGAGCCAGCAAGCTGACAGAACCTAGGTGGTATTTGGCTTCCTGACAGAAGGCAAACATTGAGCAGATAAATATTTTAATTAATGGAATATAGAACTCATTGTGTTCAGTACTGAGCTGCTTGTTAGTACTTTCATCTTAGCTCTGACACTGTTAAATGTAAGCAGTCAGAGAGAAAACTGTGTTTTGCTTCAAAGAATTTTTTAAAAAAACACTTTTGACAAAACCCCAGAGGCTAAGATTATTAACAATTCTTACAGCAATAACAAGTTATGAATATTGGTTCAACTATATACAATCTTTGAAAAATACTGTTCACCCATCCTTTGATTTTATGAGGCAATTTTGAAAAACATCCATCAAAGACCTGCTCTGACTCTCCAGGTGTGAAAACAGGGTATGTTGGGAAATCCAGATGGTCAAACTATTGGCAGGGACTTTATATTTGTGATCGAGAGAGAGAAGGAAGCCTGTGTTTGAGGTACAACAGATGGGAAATGCCAACTTCATCACTCAAAGCATTGTCCTTACTCCCACCCTACAATCTGGAAACAAGCAATCATGTTGCTCAGCTTGCAACTAACAGCCCCTTCCTAGATGAGAGGACCAACAGCCCACATTTAATTACTCTTTGGGTTAAGATGTAGCCATCATTATCTCTATTAGTTAATAAAAAGAGCTGCTGCCAGTCATTTAAAAACAGCAATCTTATTAGAATTCTTAAAGTCAGACATGTTTTATAATTCTGAAAGGCAAACAGAAAGACAAGGTTTTAATAATGAGTGATCCCAAAAAGGCAACAAAATGTGTGTACATACAAATACATGCACTCAACCACACCTAACAATTATATTTTTTAGTAGCAGAAAATATATATATTCTCTGAATGACTGATCATGTCTCTCTGAAAAGTAGCACAGGCTTACAAGATCAAACATCCCCCATCCCCGGCCCCAGGCAGCTGGAAGCACTGTTACTCCTTCCAAGCAGCAGCAAGAGGGAGACTTGTTTAAAACTATGCTGCCAATTAGTGAGAAGGAAGCAGAAAAAGTGAAAGAACATGGCATTATCAAACATTACATTCTGTTTTGATTATCAAGTCAAGCACATCATTTAATCTGTAGAGTTCCCTTTGTCTATCTTGGAGTTCAAAATTCTGGCCTGTATCTGTCCCAGTTTAATTTACTGCTAAAATAAAGGGGGGAAACCCACACAAATAAATAAGAAACAAGGGGGGAAAAACCTATGCCACCCATGAAACAGCTGAACTAAGAGAACATAAACTGAGAAGAAAATATACATTGAGCTTTAAAACATTTTGAATATAAAGTCTGGAAATGAAGACTATAAATATAAGATTGGCTAATGCTTAAAAACTGTAATCTTGCTTTGTTTAACTTGAAGGAATAATTTATCTCAAAATGAAACCATAATTACTTTGTGAAGATGATGGTATCTGGCTTTTGATTTGGAAGTATTTCCCAGGAAACAATGGAAGTATATCAGCTTAGATAATAAACCCATCTAGACCCCAGATATATATATTTAACAACAAGCTTCATTTCTGTGGCTTATTGTAGTTTAATTGCCCTTCTTTCTAAGGAAACTCTGATCCCTTTCATTTTATTAGGTTGGATTTTAGTCAAATAAAAAGATGACAATGAAATTATGGCCTTATCATGTTGTTAAAAAATTAAAAATTAACCAAAAGATAAATTACCAATAAGAAAAATTGTCAAGGGAAAAATAACCATTATAAAAGAGTCAACAGTTACACACAATGGAGTAGTCCTCTGCAATACAGACTGAAGCATTCACAGGGAAATGGAGAGAACATGGAGGAAGGGGTCAGGGATAGTTAGCAATCATATCTCTAGAAATTTAAGCTATCATAGATTTAACTATAAGAATATTTATTAGAGAGTACTACACAGTATTGGGAACAGCCTAGATGTCCAGCAACGGAGGATTGTTTAAATACTTTATGAAACCTTCATACAATAGTATGCAGAGGCAGAATACTTAAGGCTCATGTTGGTTGTGGTGGGACATCAGTCTGGTTGGTTTGGGATACACCCCGGGGATTTGTGGGACACACTTCGCAGAGAGTCGGGGGAGGCAGTGGGGAGTGGCCTCGGCACCCATATCAGATCCCAGCCTCCTCCCTCTGTCATGCTGGTCCCTCACTCTGCTACCATGAACTAAGCAGCTTTGCTCTGCCGCACCCTTCCACAATGATGTTCTCATTTGGGAGCCAGCTGACCAGGACTGAGTCCCCCGAAACTGTGAGCCAAGTCAAAACTGTCCCCTATTAAATTGTGGGTATTAGGTAATGTGTCCCAGGGATGGGAAACACAAGGACTAGTCCAAACTTCTGGATACACTGAATGAAAAGGAAGATTTGAAGATTACTTCTTGCTTTGGTTTTGTATTCACATACCAAAAATGGTTTTAAATATCATTTTTTAAATCAGGGGTTACCTCTAGGAGTTAGGGCTATTGATGATTTCTACTTTATTCTCGTTCCCCTTACTATCACATTAATATTACTTAAAAATAAATTTGTTTTTATACAATTATGTATGAATTATGTATGTTATTACTTTTATAATTAAGAAAAAATTGATGAAGTAACTTATTCTTGTTGATTGGGGTAAACTTGTCTTGAGAAAACAATATTTTATCTCAATTATTTTAGCATTGGGTTCATATCCTGCCTTTTTACAGCACTTTGCATTTTGCAGTGCAACTTGGCTTTTATACAAGGTTCTTCTGACCAAGTGCATCTCACTACAGATGAACAACTAATGACCTATAACTTTAATCACAGAGCAAGTAATTAAATCTTCTTGGGATTTTGCTTCCTCTTAATGGAAATTACACTGTGAATAAGACTGCAGAAAGAGCCTTTTTCTTTACTCTTAGAGATAAATCATGTCCTTTTTCTGACACACTGTGGTCCTCATAGAATTCCCAGCCCGACTTACATCGCAGAAAGAGAATATAACATCTTTTGTTCTCCATTGCTATTCTCATTACATTACAGTGAAGACGAACAACCACAAAAGAAGTGCAAAACTCTGGCAGCCAGGACACATCTGAACACATGATTTCCAAAACTCCATTTCCATTAGTACACAGAACTGCCTTATTAAATATGAATAAAGTCTGTATTCAGAGACACTGAAAATGTTGGCCAATTCCTCACTGACAGGACCTTAGAGAGGCTGGGACCCAAGGAGGGTGCATAGTGGTTGGAAGGCTGCAGGCTTCCCAAACACACTTACTGTTCACAGGGGGAGCACATCAGAAGCTCTCCTACAGCAGAAGGAGCTAAAGGGTTGAAAACAGGGATCAGGACAGGGGTTAAAGGAAAGGGGAATCACATTGACCCACAGATGCAAATCAGCATGCCTCACTTCTATCCTGAATGTTCTATTCTTTCTTCAGATTACCTGGTATCCCAAGAGAGGCTTCGGTGGTTTCAAGAGAAGAGATGAAATGTAGGAAGAAGCAGCAGGCAGCAACAGAATCTGCTTTTAGTTGAGAAGCATCTCTACAATTTATAGTGGTTTTCTCACATAAAAAGGGCAGTTTTGAAGTTTATTTCCCTTCTTTATATTGCTTTTACTACCTTTACTAGGCCAAATTCAAAGCACCAAATCCAAGGTGATTTTAAAAGTGTTTCTTAATCGATCATAAAAGTAAGAGCATACAAGCTTAGAGATTTATACATCTCATCTGCATTTCATCTTATAAACTCACAAAGTATGCAGGTAACTCCTGGTTGCTGATAGAAGGCTTTGTGAAAATATAAATATTGGGTAAAGAATGTCATGCTCTCATCACCAAGGGAATTAATAGGGAGAAAAGAAGAGAGGATAGAAGGGGAGAGGAGGTGATAAAGAAGAGATAAGTGCAGATGTACAAGAAAAAGGACAGGAGCTACGATAGGAGAAGGACTCAGCTAAGGAACAGAGAAGCTGAATAAAGCAAGCCTGGCATAGATGGCACAGGGATGAGAAGTGTGGCGCTAGGGCCAAAATGGCTCGGTCTTACAATGGGCTCCATCATTTAATTTCTAGGTGATCTGAGGCAAAATATTTAGCCTATTTGCCTGTATCACACTTTGCTCATCTGTCTAAAGAAAAATAAATAAATAAGGAGCATACTCAAGGCTCATGGAGAGAGAATAATTGTGAGTCTCTTTACCAAGTGCCTAGAATGATGCCAGGGCAGAGTGAAGGCTCAGTGACCCTTTCTGCACACTCAACTCAGGGAGCGGTGTGGGCCAGGATTCCAAACTCTACCTCCCCCGATCTCCGCAGGGCAGAGTATGCGGTAATACAGACCATTCTGGGGCCAGGTCACACACAGAACAGAGAGAGGGAGAAACTAGGGGAGAAAGTTGGACATGGATTTGGAAACATATGAACTTACACTCTAACTTGCTACTTATCAGATGTTAGTGAATTCCTCAATACAGTAAAAACTTATTGCATGTTTTCTCCTTGTCACTTTCTAGGCAAGGATTTGGTGACTGAACAGAGACATGGTGCAGCTTACAGGATCATGGGAGAACCAAATATATCAAGCATCAACTATAACATTAGAACTGTAAAAGAGAGACACAGGGTGTCATAAAAGTCTCTTGGGGTAGCACTGTAGACCAGGGATGGTGAACCCGTTAGGCTTTCAGTGATAACAAACAGCCAGCGACAGCATGCATACCATAGATTTGCCTCAACTGACCCAGACTATAAGAAAGAGGAAGACTGTTCTAGGCTGAGGAGATAACGGGTGTACTGAAACCCAGAAAATGAAAAGAGATGGGTGTAGTCAGTGGAGGACTAGACCTAGTGCAGAATTTTGTCTTTATTAGTATTATTTTTTAGAAAGGGTCTTGCTTTGTAGTTGAGGCTGGTCCTGAACTTAGCCTTGGACTCATAGCAATCCTCCTGCCTATGACTCCCGAGTGCTGGGATTATAAGCATGAGCCATCACACCTGGCATTGTGGTATGTGGTTAGCCAGGATAGAACTCAGGTCCTTACACTTGCTAGGCAAGCACCAGAACCACTGAGCTAAACCTCCGGCCCAATGCTGTATTTCTGGAGATAGCACATGATCATAAATAGAAGATGCTAAAGCAGAATGCCCCATTTGAGTCAAGGTAAATGAGTTCTTTGGATCACATGGATGGATCACACTTATGAGATTTCCTTGCACTGCCATTTAAAAAGAAAAAAAGAAGAATACAGTGGACCATGGATTTATCTCAGAGGTTCCAGCATTTGCTTGGCAAGGACAAGGTCCAGAGTTCAATCCCTGGCACCACATAACACAGTGTTGGGCATGGTGGCTCACACCTGTCATCTCAGCTCTTGGAAGGCAGAGGCAGAAGGTTTGCTGTGAGTTCCAGGCCAGCCTGGACTACGTAGTGAGTTCAGGGCCAACCTGAACTACATGAGACCCTGCCTCAGAAAGAAAAAAAATGTAGTGAGAACTCAAGTTCTGAGAGTTGTATCCATGATGCTTACATATTTTCACTTATTGCACAATGAAATCTGCATTTGATGGTCCAACTTAGGAATTTTTAGAGTATTTTTAGAATATGATATATATTTAAAATATTTAGAAACTCTTCTATGTATAAGCTACTAGATACAAAGATAAATGAGACACATTTCTTGTTCTTAGGGGGCTTGAGTTCTAGTAGGAGTGACTAATACACATTAAAACACTAGAGAGAATATAATAGACTGGGGAAAATGTTCAAGTTTACTAGAAACTTGAAATAGTGCTTTTTAAGTTCCGTATTAGAAAATGAAACATAGGCGCTCCTTTCAAATGCTATGCCAGCACCATGAGCTTTTGGTTTTATTGTTTTTGTTTGTTTGTTTGTTTGTTTGTTTGTTTTTGTGCTGGGGATCAAACTCAGGACCTTGCACTTGCAAGGCAGGTGCAGCACCACTGAGCTAACTCCCTCACCTCATGTTTTGTTTTGATATTTTGTTTAACTTTTCAAGACAAGGTCTGTGCTGAGTTTCCCAGGCTGGCCTCCAAGTCCTAATTCTCCTCCTTCGGCCTCTTGAGCTCCTAGGATTTCATATTTGTTCCACCGAGGCCTGTCACTTTCATGTTTTAGTGGCAAACGGTTCTATTTAAGCTGGAGAGCTAGAAATCAGTTTGGTGGAAACTATCTCAGCCCCAAGATCGAAGATAAAGAAAGACATTACTAAGTTTTATATATGATAAAAAAAGCAGCCACAATTCATTATTAAATTTAACTGGGGGATTACTGTTCTTGTTGGGAGGGACTAAGTAGTTGAAGCGCTAAAAGTATGTGTATGGAGAAAGATTCTCTACTATTAACATCAAAGTAGCAAACTATCTGTGCATCCAAGAGAAATGATGGATATTATGTCACATGGTTTACATCCCTGGTTTTCGCTAAAAGTAACTTGAAAAAACCCACATGATTTTGCCTGGCACTAGGGCTGCCAATGAGCCTTGAGAAACAGCAGGTTACCCCACTTATACTTTATGAAATTCTGAATTTAAATTAAACTCAGTTCTTCAGTAATGACTGTATTTTCATTTTTATAGCAATTTGCTGTTTATTTTCCACATATTACCATAAGATTGAGAAGCTAGGCATATTGAACACAAAGCAAAACTAATTCTAGGAATTTCCAAGGTCAAAGACCATCCTAGAATATTTCTAATATTTCTTTTTTGAGACAGGGTCTCACTTTGTAGTTAAGGCTGGCCCTGAGCTCAGCCTCCAACTCACATCACAGCAATCCTCCTGCTTCTGCCTCCCGAGTGCTGGGATTACAGGTGTGAGCCACCACACCTGGCACTGTGTTATGTGGTACTGACTGCTTCTGGGTGTGAGTTTCCACACCCAGTATTGTATATGTATGTGGTTACGGGGGATCGAACCTGGGTCCTTGCACTTGCAAGGCAGCGCTAGAACCACTGGGCTAAATCTCCGGCCCTCTATTATTTCTATTAGGGAGACTAGAAGGTAAATTCCAGAGAGTCCACTTTCCTGGTAGAACTGTGCCCCGGAAACTGCAGTGGTTAAGGCCTGCCTAATCACTGGGTTGCTTCAAGGAAAAGTCCAGCCTTTAGCTAATGGATTCTGTCAGTTAGTTCCTGAAATAATCCAATATTGGCTTATGCTTCCCCTTCTAGCAGGTTGGTTGCTATTAAACAGAAAAAGTAATTCTATTAATGGAAAAATCAGGGTGGAACATACTCTCTCCAACTCCAATGTCACCTCCATTACTGCCTCCCTGGTCCTTATATATGGTGCTTTGGAGTCTTCGTTACATTGAATGGAAGTAGTTTTCAGTGCCTGTGTGCTCCTCAAGGAGGGTCTATGTGTTTTTCTGGCCTGATACCTGAGCCATGGTAGTTATCCAGTCTGAAATAAATGAATAAAGTCAAACAAGGTGGGGAGAAACCCAGAAATATCAGAAAGGCAGCAGCCAGAGAAATGACCAAATCCCACTTCTCACAAGGGCATGCATACAGAGGAAAAGATAACAAAGGCCATGGGAGATCGTGGTGCCATATTCATAAGGAACTGGAGACCACGCCAGGATCTGAGCATGCAAACTGGTCCTCCCTCCCCCAGTGTACCAATTCTGACAGGTGATCTCCTTTTGCTCTTTCCCCTGGGTCACGGTCAAAGGGACAAACTATTCCAGAGGCTGCAGGTGTGGCTGGGTCAAGACTCAGATAACACCTGTGTGGCTGGAGTACAGATGTACAACTATCCTACATATAAGAGTGATGTAATAAGGTCTTCACTATTGTTTTTGGTTTGTTTTTTAGTGTTTAGTCCTAATGGAGAGTGAAGGGAAAGGTCTAGAGAGGCGAAGATGCTATAAATGAACCGTGCAGAGTGGACCACACACTGGAGGAAGTCAACCTAGTTGCACAATCCCAGGGGACACCTCAGAGAGTTGCCATCACCCTCACAACACAAGCCTTTATGAAAACAACAGGAGGGATAGTAAATGTTACACCTAAGACGCTCAAGAAAACTTGGTCCCTTGACTTTGATGCATTTCACACGAAATGTGTAAACATTTTGTAAACATTCCTGAGGATTGCTATAAATATCATTTATCTTGCATAAACATCATTTTTAACTACAGCACAATGTTTTAATTTAGAAGTATTCATTTTAACATACTTAAATTCCTAATTCTATGGACTGACACTCTCAAAAACTTTATCTCCCCCCACCACCCCCTCTGCTTGGCACTGAGTCCAAGTCCTCGCACACACTGGACACAGGCTCACCACTCACTTACACCCCCAGCACCTTTCTTCATGTTTCGAGTGTGCGAATCACTGCATTTAAGAACTAGAAGGAACTTCATTAGTCACCTGGGCCAATATACACAGTTTGAACTTTCTCCTTTCTGCCAAAGCAAGTTTGTCAACTTTTTCAGACCCATGAATTCAATAAATATGATTAGAGTAGAAATTAATAGGAGGTAATATTTGTCTAAATACATTTTATATAACATTGAAGATTTATGAGGTAATTTTTAAAAGATTCTGTAATCATGTAACTTTTACAAAAGGGAGGAAATAAAATTTAAAAGATTTTTTTCTGAGGAGGGGTTTAAACCATCAATCTTCTTATTGATATCTTCTCATTGATATCTTAAACCAATGTGTACATTATGAATATTCAAGAAGACAGTTAAGGGCCGAGGATATAGCTCAGTGTCCCGGTGCCTGTCTTGCAAGTGCAAGGGCCCGGGTTCAATCCCCGGTAACCACATAACGATACTGGGTGTGCAGACTCACCCCAGCAGCAACCAGTACCACATACCACAGTGCCGGGGTTGGTGGCTCAAGCCTGTAATCGCAGCACTTGGGAGGCAGAGGCAGGAGGATTGCTGTGATGTGAGTTGGAGGCTGAGCTCAGGGCCAGCTTGAACCACAAAGTGAGACCTTGTCTCAAAAAACCTTAAAAAAAAAAATAAAAAAGACAGTTAAGTTTAGGAAAACTGGCTATGAAATTTTTTAGGTCCAGTGTGCTTCTGAAATTTGTGATAGTTATTGGCTTCTAATCACAGAGATAAAATTATATTTGCCCTTGAGCTTCCTGGTAGCCAATGCAAAAATGGATGTATAAATTAGATAAAAAGTTTATGGTATTTACCCAACAATGACAACAAAAACAAACAAATTATGTACAGGGCTGGAGATTTAGCTCAGGGGTTTCAGAGCTTGCCTTGCAAGCTCTAAGTCCCTGGTTCAAACCCCAGTAACCACATACAACAATGCTAGGTGTGGAGACTCACACTCACCAGCAATCAGTACCACATACCACAGTTTCAAGTGTGGTGGCTCACACCTATAATCCCAGAATTTAGCAGGCAGAGGCAAGAGAATTGTTGAGTTTGAGGCTGAGTTCAGGACCAGCCTGAACTACAAAGCAAAACCCTGTCTCAAAAAAAAAAGGAATTTTATCTACTTGAGAATTTTGCTTTAAATTTTTCTTTAGGCAACTATCTTAATAATAGTGGAAATAATGATCATAATAATTTGCTTTAAATCAGCCTGTATGGTCCCAGGGGAAAATTACAACTGAAGCAGAAGAAAACTTATTTGATTCTTCCTACTTGCTACAGCTTGCATGAATGTTATACATGATCACTCTTTTAATGCTCAAAATTACACAAAAATACTGATACTATTCCTATTCTGTTTGTGAGATGAGAACACCGAGAAACTCTGAATAACCCTTATAACTTCCCAGAGTCATATGAATAGTAGCAGCAGGTTCAGAACTCAAATCATGCTGAGTGTGAAGTTTAAGAGGCACACACTGCTGTCTCCCAGTAACGTGGTGGAAGGAGGTATTGCTAATCCAAGAGGGGGCCTCACTTGCACTAAGTACCAGATATGACACAGACAGCCTCCTCTCAAAAGAAGACTTTATTGAAAAAGAGATGTTGGACTTTTAAGGGCTGCATGACAAATGCAGAGGATAATAGAGTTTAATGATTGATGATTATTATCTCAATAATATTAATAATGGAATAATAAACAATTTTACAGTTCCCTTGAAAAACTGAAGGGAGTTACCAACATAGCAATACCACAGTCATGAACTCACATGGAAAATTTGAACAGTCATACCCTCCAAAAATCAACAGAGCTCAGATCATAGAAGGGTGACAGAAGATTCCACTGGGAAACAAAGAATAGCTATTGCATAGATTCCTGGGAGATTCGATTCCACAGCCTCAAGGATTCCAAGACCTATAGCGCTCCATCTCCTGTTTACACAGGCATCATATTTGCATCTAACCTCTGTAGTAGTACAGTGGAGTACTACTCTGCAATAAAAAGGGATACACTTGAGTCATCTACAAGAAAGTGGCTGTTCCTTGAGACGATTGTGTTAAATGAAGTAAATCAGACCCACAAGTTGAATATCACACAAGCTGAAATTTCTCTTACATGAGAAAACCAAAAGAAAAAGAAAGTGTAGCTAACAGGAAGTAGATTGATGTATTTTTTTCAGGTGGGAAGAGGATCAACAGATGAAGGGAACAAGAGAAGGGGAAGGAGACAAAAAAGAATTGAGATGTCTTATGTACACATATCAATTCCCCAGGAAGGATGTAATCATTATGTAATGGAAACATGTACTAATAAAAACAAAAACTGTAAAGAAGTTCCTCAAAAACTCATATATAGCTTATATATAGTACCTAATATAAAGCAAATGCTAAATAAATAGTTGTTACACTGTATTCTTTAGGGACCATGACAAGACAAATTCTATATTCCTCAGCTGGTTGACTCTGTGGTACAGATGTGGACGTGGGAAGCACGCTGTACTAGTCTTCTCTCCAGGATCTTTTCTTTCTCCCCTCCTTTTCTTTCAAACAGTTCCTTTCTGTTTGAGATGTAGAAGGGTGTATTTGAATATTCTAACATCAGCTTAACACATCACACTATAACACTGTAATCACACATCTAAGAGTCATGTCTCATACTTTTTTTTTTTTGAAACAAAGTCTTGCTTTGTAGTTCAGGCTATCCCTGAGTTCAGCCTTGAACTCACAGCAATCCTCCCGCCTCTGCCTCCTGAGTGCTGGGATCACAGGTATGAGCCACCATGCCGGGCACTGTGGTATGAGGTACTGATTGTCAGTAGGCATGAAGCTCCACACCCAGCATTATTGTATGTGGTTACCAGGGACTGAACCCAGGTCCTTGCACTTGCCAAGGCAGGTGCCAGAACCGCTGAGCTAAATCCCTGGCCCTAAATTTAAAGTTTTTATTACAGTAAAAGATACACTGGCATACTCCCCTCACTTTGACACACTTATCTCATTATTCTTACCAGTTTCTGAAGCAGCTCTGGAGGTCCTCTTTGCTGAGTACTTTTTACAAGGTGCAACCAGAAAATGGTAGATGCTGCTGCTGAGCGCCTACCAGTGGATAGACAGGCTCAGACAGACATTATGTTGTGTCTTATTCCACTCATGTGCTGGATCCCATACTACACAACTTTGGGCTCTTCCCCAAAGTTAAAATGACCATGAAAGATAAATGTTTTCAGTCAATGCAGGACATCAAGGCAGCCATGACAGTGCAATTAAAGACTCTTCCCAAAGAGGACTTCCAGACCTGTTTCAGAAAGTGACAAGAATGATGGGATAAGTGTGTTCAAAGCAAGGAGATGTGATATGAGGGGGATTAACTGCAATGTGTCTTTTACTTTGCTTCATGATGGACAGAACATCTTTCTAAAAAACTTTAAACATGTATCATATTTTTCAATCATATCTTATATATACCTCAGCCCCCAAAGTAGTACCAACATTTCAATGGAAAACGGTAAGCAAATTCTGCTTCCAAAACACACACACACACACACACACACACACACACACACACACACACACACCGTGGCAGGAAAGTGGAGTTCTTCAAGTCCTACCCTGTGCTCTCCGTAGAGGCAGACCCAATGTCATCTATATACAAGAAACATTCATAAGCATGAAAAGATTTCCTCACACCATTAATAAGCCAAGAACACATTTCCATCCCTGAAGTTGTCTGCTTCCTTGCACTAATCCATCTTCTCTAAGCCACCTATACCTTGGTGAGTCTTGGTCTCCTACCAAAGCATACTCTCCCTCCGTATCCTGGTGTATTTGGTACTTCTGAAGTGCTACATTTGCCCCACACAGAACAGTGCCTTTCAGAAGTGGGTGAATTAGTTCTTAAAAGCTGGTCATTTTCTTTTTCTTTTTTTATTTTTTTAATCTTTATTGGTACATTACATATACACATCATGATTGCACTCCACAATGGGGATTTGTACCAGTATAAGACACAACTTAATTCTCATTTTTCCCATAGCCCTACCCACCCTACCGCCCCCCCCATATACATAAAATTTCTTTCCTTACTTTTTTGTTACAATCTCAACATTTTCCCCCTTCTTCCTATAAAAGCTGGTCATTTTCAACACTGATGAAATACACTTGGCCCACTGGAGTGCACTTCAAACCCAAGGAAACTTTTTTAATGAGGACAAACAATCAAAGAGCCTAAGATTTAGGCTATTTGGGGCTTAGCTTATATTTCCTCCCTCTGTTTCTCTCCTACTTGGACTATAGAGTTAGAAAAAGACCATGGGAAACCCAGCAGAACTGCTTCCTTAAAATTCCCTGTGGCTTCCTCCTAAGGGCTCAACTCCTAGTCCAAGGTCCTGCTCTGATAGCTTAGACTAGCCACATGGGCAACCCCAGGCCATTTCAAAGTGGTTCCTGTGGGAGGGACCTGTGCATTTTTCAAGGAAGACTGTGAAGGTCATGAACTCTGTGGCATCCAGAACTTGGCCTCATCTTTCATCCAGAGGCTTGGCCATAACATATAGCTTGTTCTCCATGAACAGAACATTCATAATATACAGCTTGTTGTTCTTTGCGATGGACACAACATTGCACAAAGTAGATAGATGCTAGTTCGATCTGCTGTGACCTGAAGATTTAAAGTCTTTCCTATATCTCACAGTTAGCATTGTAGGATACGCATGATTTCATGTTTTTCTTATAATGCCTTTGGTACTGTTTGATAATTCTTGCTCCAAACTTTTCAGTGAGTGGTAGAGAGACTTTGGGACGTTGCTTAGCTTTGCCTTTGATCTTTCAGGTATTTCTCAACCCCAGTAGATATGTATTCTGTGTCTGTCTTTCCTCCATTCATGTCATGAGCAGTTACTGAGCACCAAATGTGTGCCAGGCTTTGTGCTGGAGACAAAGGCATGAACATAACAGACACAAGGTCACACTCTGGAGGGCAAATGGTAAACAGTCAAGCAAACAGCTACATCATTACAGAACCCTGAGAAGCACTTTCTGGAAGCTCAGGATGCCAGGAAGGAGCAACACAGGCCAAGCAAGTGGAGGACACTTGCGCACCAGCATTTGTCAGGCCACCTGTCTGGAGTAAGAGGCCCCTGGGTGTGTGCCACGGACACAGCATGCTTCTCATAGCTGCCTTCCCGCTCTGCTGAGAATTCCCTATAAGAAATGCAGCTGTCATTCAGGGTTTAACTCGCAGAGAAATAAGGATTAAACTGGGAAGAATTTGAAGAGACTACAAGAAGTAGGATTGTCTTATTGTGCAACTACTAGCATCAGTAGGGCTCCTGGTACTGTATACACAACCAGTTAGTGGCAAATTTTGACTTTTCATACAAGATTAATTTGGTAAAAGGCTAACTGAGCAACTGCAACCTTCCAGCATGCCTGGTACTGCGCTTCTCCCACATTTCCTTTACAAAGATATCAGAAAGGATGTTAGAAAAAGATCTCAGTGCCCTTAATAACTTCTCTTCAGGAAGCACAAAAATTACCCCGACGAATTCCATGCTTTTTTGCTTTGCCTTGATGGGAAGCAAGTGAGAGAAAACTTAATTAGATCTGGCAGCTTAATCATCACATTATAAACAGCAAAAAGGAAGGAAGGAAAGAAAAGAAAGAGAAAAGAATGAAGGAAGGAGGAAGGAAAGAGAGGGAAGGCCAAGAGGAAGGAAAGGGAGAAAAGAAGAGGAGAACAAGAAAGAGGAATGGTAAAGGAAATAGGAAAATAGCACAATGCATATTCTGGGAACAAACTCTGGCCAGGATACAACTGTAGTTAAAGTTGGCTGCACGACAGAGGACAGCGGCTATTTGGGGCTAGGTAATCCTTTGTCATCGGATCTGTTGTGTGCACTGTAGGAAGCTGATGGCACCCCGGGGTTCTACCCTCCCAGTGCACACAGCACTTCAGCCTCCCTTCTACAGCAACAACCAAAAGTCTCTAGGATGGGGAAGGGTGGTGGAACATCGCTTTTCTGAGAACCAGCAACAGCCCTACAGGACAGCGCCAGACTGAGGAAGCCAGGATGCTATGTAGACATTATTTCCTGCCCTTTCCCACAGAAAGGCAGGAGTTGTCGGCTGCTGGGTTTGGAAGGAGTCTCCAACGGGGGAGTATCTCAGCTCTTGGAGGTTTGTTCTAACCCTCCGGGGCCTGCAGCCGGGCCTCTGCAGACAAACATTGGCTTAGTTTGCGGGCTAATCCAAATTATGATTAGAAGCAGATTATCTAGCTTGTGAACAAAACCACACACATAACCCCTAACCACTTTCCAGGAAGAGGCCTCCCTTCATTTGGGACTAGGGACAACAGCTTTGTCTCCAGTTTTTAATCTCCTCATGGATTCTTAGATCTCAGGGCCCCTGCTTGAGGCCCAGGCCTAGAGACAGCTTCTAGCTAAGTTCCAAGTTCTCATTCTCTCTGAATGTGTGTGTGTGTGTGTGTGTGTGTGTGTGTGTGTGTGTGTGTCTGTCTGTCTGTCTGTCTCTCTGTCTCTGTCTCTCTCTCTCTGTCTCAGTCTCTGATTGTCTCTCTCTCTCTGTCTCTCTCTCTCTCTGTGTCTGTCTCATACACACATTTCTTCTTTAGGCAGCAACAGGAGCCAGACTGTATCCTCAGCATGAGCTCCTTCTTGATTCTCAGCACACAGCTGCTGAGTTGGCTTTCATTTACTCTCCAGCTGTTGTTTGCAGAATTAGAAGCTGGACAATGCAGAGAGAAGAGATGAAGCTATGCAGAGTTGGGGGCAGGGCAAAATCAACACAGGCATTTCTTGGATCTGAAGGATCCCAGGACTGTGTCAAGAGGATCTAGACTGGTGAATCGGGAACAAGAAAACACGTGTCTACCCACTGTCACCCAGAAACCAAGCCTTTCTGTAGGTGACTGAGGAAGCTGAACAACTTGCCATTTCAACTGGTACGCTTGGGGTGACAAGTGGAAATTCTCGTTCTGGCCTGGACCACATTTGCGAGTCCCCATTCTGAACATCCAGCACCTGCCGGCTGTGTGTGCAGGTGTGCATCCCGCCAGCTCCTCCGAAGCATGTGATCCGCGTGGAGCTCCATTCGTGGGCTGGCAGCTCCTCCTCTTGGGCTCTTCGCTCAGTGGGGTCCCTTCCCAAGGATGCTTGCACCTGGGTCACCTTAAAAACTCTGTTTCATTTCTGTCCTACATCTGGACATTGTCTCCGGAACAGCCCGGGCTGCAGCCCTGACAGAGAAGCATCCCTGCCTCCCCGTGATCTGTGATACTCTGGAAGCTGTCACAACCTCACTATTCCATTCTCATCTGCTCGTGTGTCTGTCCCTCTTCCGGTGCTCACAGATCATCTAAGGGACAACAGCAAGTGCCCTCACCTATGTCACTTCCTCAATGTGGCTCCCGCTTGACTGGCTGCAACTGAACCCAGGGAAGTGTGCTCTTCACCTGCAAATGTGGTTTCCTCTGCATGCCCATGGTACTTGGTACTGTACGGGTGTTTTAATCATCTTTATGCTCTACAACATTTGCACTTCATGAACATATTTCATGCGTTAGCTAGTCCTCTCCTCATTCTATCAGAAATTCAAACACAGAACCTGCCTCCACTCGTCGGTGGCTCAGGACGTAGTCACTGAATGACTTCTAGACAGGACCTGCCAATTGAATAGGTCAGACCAGCGTAAAGTTAACCTCTGGGGCAGCACAGATGAGGAATGTACAGGAAGCATAGTATATAATAACAAGGTGTGAAGGACAAGGGCAGCGACACCCCCTACTCTGGCCTGGAGGAAAGGGGAGACGCGTACCCCACACTGAGCCCCTGTTCCTTCACGGAGCCAGGAAAGTAGTGTAAGGAGACAGCGTGACCAAGCGCTGCCCCTATGACGAAGCTGTGATGGGGCACGAGTGTGTGGCAGAGTGCCACAGGGTCAGGAGGGAAGAGCGGCTCCTAAGGAGCTCCCTGTGCCAAGCACACACCCCAGAGCTTTCCCCAAAGAGGAAAGGTGGTAACTGGATACCAACTCTTTGTGCTAATCACACATTCAAACTGTGATTCTTTCACTTGAAATGATTTTAAAGAAAAAGCCCCCGGGGGACCAGTGATGAGAGTAATTACAAGGCTGGCACGTGCGCTATGCCAAAACTTTCTTCGAAAATAAAACAAAACAAAACAAAAGACTGGCTGCATGGAAGTAAGTACAAAAGCTGAAAATGTGGGGAGGACAAGGAATCGCTACAGTTTGAAAACTCATATTGAAATCTTAAGCGTTGAGCATCTACCTCATTCTTAGAAGCCACTCGATCTAAACCTCACATGTACATGAGGGATGTGGAGCTCTCTCCACTGTAGGAAAACCAGGCTTGGAGACACACAGGGAAAATGTTGTCTCTTAACTTACTTTGAAGCAGTTGAAGGAGAACCATATGTAGCCATTTGCAGTATCTCTGCAGGGACACACAAGAGTACTGTGTGCATTCAACAAATATCTTCTCTTTTATGGAGGAAGGTTTTGGTCAATTTCCCCTTTGTATAAACCAAAATCACTGCTTCTGGCCTTGAAATGCCCAGGCAGCCAGAAGAAAGGTGCTCCGGACTTCCAGGCACAGGGAATACAATGAACACCGGGCCCAGCCCAGAGGCAGCGCTGTGACCTCCACAGGGCTAGGCCTCCTGCGGGCAGCTCCAGTCAGTGAGTGACCGCAGCAGGGACAGTGGCTGGCCTGGGGCCCTCTGCAGGTCAGTGGTTGGCCCTGGCTGGCCATCTCTTAGACAGATTTGCCCAACTTCTCTCACAGTGCACTGCACAGCGAAGCACAGCGCACACTCCACGCAGCCTTCCTCACTGCACGCTCAGCTTGCATCACAGTCCAACGCCTCACCCGGCCTCCTCCAGCTCTCTCACCAGCTTTTCCCACAAGTCTTCCCTCATAAAATTCTGCCCTGTTTAATCCTGTTTAGACGGCTGCTACTCAGAGGAGTAGGATTAACACACTGCAGTTTTTACTTCAATATGGAATCTGTAATTTGCATCACTCAAGAGTACTTAGCAAACACCTCTTAGGTGCTAGGACTACAATGATGATTAACAAAAGATTCCACTGTTCACTGCGAGCCAGTGGAGACTGAAGGATTAATTAAATGATTGCAAAAATTAAAAATGGCGGGAGCAATGATGAGATGAAACAGGGGACATCTGGCCCGATCTAGAGGGTGACACAAGCATAAAGCATTAACCCGGGAAAGGTGCAGAGCGCAGCTGCTGGGACAGACAGCATGGGGAAGCGCCACACGGTGGTAGCGAGGGAGTTCTGATGATGAATGAGACAAAGAAGGAGAGTGGGAGAGAAAGCAGAGCTGATGTTAGGTGACTGTGAGGGACATCTTGCAATTTGGAGAGAATATTTCTTTGTAAACTAGAAACTCTTTGAAGGCAATTTCCTTGCTGTGGCCATCTCGACCAACTGGCACAAGGTAAGTGCTCACTAAATATTTGTTGAATTAAAGTAATAAAAATCAGGGCCAGGAATGTAGCACAGTGGTAGAATACACGCTTTGCATGTGAGGCCCTGGCTTGAGCCTTGGTTCCAAAAAGTAAAAAGTAATACAAATCATCGAGGAAGTAACTCCATATTGGTATTAGTCTCCTATCAGCAAGGATGTAGCTAATTAGTCTAAAGAGTCAAGGGTAGAGGCTGCTGGCCCCTGCTGGCGGACAGGACTGGTAATGACAAGGAAGATGAGCATCTTTTTGCACCAGTCAAACCCTGAGCAAGTTATAGACAGAGATGGCAGAGAGGTGGGCACCATGGAGCCTAGGAATGTGCGTTGAATCAGACTGACTGGTGCTACCACCTCCTAGCCAACTGGCCTTGAGCAATTCGCCTAATGTCATCCCATCTCAGGGTCCTATCTCTGCCCGGGCAATTACCTCGAAGCCACCCTGCCCATTCCAAGGCAGCTGGGGACAGCTGGGGCGCAGCACTTGGGGTAGCAGCAAAACATCTGATCACAATGTAATCAAGAGCACAGATGGGGGCACTGGGTGAAGCCGCTCTGTAAAGCACCTTCCACATGCTGCCTAGTACCAGAGCAGGATCAATAAATGGTACTGATGATTGTTATTCAAATATTGGTCTTTAGGGAACTTGTGTGGGGAGAGTTCCCAAGCCAGGACGAGTTGTCATAAACTGTCATCAGAACGGCACGAAATTACTTCTGATGTAAGAGGCCAGCTCTGAGGATCGACTGGGTGGGCTGTGAAGTCTGGAGCCTGGCCAAGAGACCATGCCTAGACAGACTCTTGGCTCAGACGCCGAGTCGCACTACAGCACTGAAATATAGATCTAAAGAGCACAGCAGACAGGGCACCACTGACGCGGGGTACATGCGCCATGCTCACAGGACGGACAACGGCCAGGAAGTCAGGACATGCTTCTCCGAGCTGTTCTGTCCTGGAGGGCAGAGCCTGTGCTTTTGGCTTCATTTCAGAGCAGCGAAAGGCAGCTCCACGAGCAAACACAACTCAGTTCCTGCCTGTCAGGTTTGTTTTCCCAGGTTGGACACCACAGTGAGAGCCCTGCTTAGAAGAAAATGCCTTTGGAATCAAAAAGGATGAAAAGAGGAAAAATACCTGGCTGCCACCCCAAGTGCTGCGCGCCGGCCAGCCCCGGCTGCCTTGGAATGGGGCAGGGTGGCTGCGAGGTAATTGCCCGGGCAGAGATAGGAGGTATGCAGGCCTACGTGCACAGGCGCACGCACCGCCGAGGCTGGGAGGGGCTCTGTTTAGCAAGTGTCCATCTGATAACGACCCGAATCCTTAAGATGCGAGCTGCCTGCCAAGCTGGACGTGTCTGTACAGTGGCATGCAGAGGTCCAGGAGATAGAACAAAGGGTCTGTTACTGACTCGGTTCTGCGCTAGCGTGTCATCCTCACTGAACCCACTCAGGGGCCAACTGGCAGAGAGACTGTCTCTCGGAATCCCAGGGACTAGAGCGGAGACTGTCAATTCTAAAGGGACTCCTGGTGGCAGATTCTTGTCAGTGGTCCAACCTGGGCTGTCTCACTGGGCTTGGGCATTCGGACTCTGCTTTTCCTTAGTGTGTTATTTTCTGTGCCTCCCACTGACGCAAGCCCAGTTAGTGCTGGCTCTCTGTGCCCTCTTCCTTAGGGGAGCAGCATCCCCGAAGGCCTGAAATCTTCCCTCTGCCCATTTTACCAGGAGATGATGATGCTAATTACGGCTAATACGCATTTAGTGCACTTCTATTGGCCACTTACTGCTCCAAAGCGCTTTGCTCATCATAGAAACCTTAAGAGGTGTATATGATTATTTTCCCACTCAACAGATAAGTAAACTAAGATTCAGAGAAGAGAAATAATTTACTGAAAGGCACCTGGTTTGTAAAATGGCAGAGCCAGATAGCAAGTTTAGTCTATGAGATCCAATGTCAACGTCCCCAACCCTTATGGTATACTTTCCAGTAATTCGTGACCAAATTACTACTGATTTGATATTTATTAAAGCATTAGATTCTCCACCCTGCTTTTCCAGAATTAATGGCATTCAGGCACAGAGAGCATTTTATGGCTTCTTTTATAGCTTTCAATTTCACGTATAGTGAAATTTAAAAATGTTTATAACTCAGGAAAAGCTAGAAAGGAAAGCTGAGACTCTTAAATATGTGGTGTATGCTTTAAGATTGAGAACTGATTTTTTTAGCCAAGTAAGTACTTAGGCCAAATATTCCTCTTAGTGTAGGTGGTGTGTGGAGTTTCTGGCTTAACAGAAACTTGTAGCTTAGCCTGGATGGGTACATGGGTAGACTAGCAGCTATTCACTTGTGGTTTACTGCTAGAGCTATCTCCCTCCTGACAAGGAGAAACAATACCCTTCCCATCTAAGAGCTGTGTCCACGCTGGTGAGCCAGTCTCAGGAACAGCGAATTCCTTCCAGCCATGATAACAATGAAAGGATTCAGCATTACCAACCATTTACTCAGCTAGGTTCTTTGTCATTTATTACTCACAAAAAACTAGGATATAATCATTATTTTTCCTATCTTGTAGGGGAAGATACTGAGCCTCAGAGATCTTACATATTTACCAAAGGCAGATCTGGTAAATCCAAGACTCAAACCTCATCTGAATCCAGAAGAAGGAAGGGTTCAGAGGCAGTTCAAGTCCAGTTTTTTTCAGAAGCCTTCCTATCCATCTTGGCCGACATCTGCCCTAGATCTTGTAGGAATTATACTATTTGTAATCTGCCACAGTCGGCTGCATCTTACTGTTGTTTCCTACTGGGCCACCTTTGTTAGCTGATCAGATTATAAATCTGGGGGAGAAGTGAGAGCGGGCTGAGTTTTCTTCCAGGATGTCACTGAATATTTTGGGCAGACAACTTGGGAGACCTAAAGATTCAGGACATAACCTGTTCTCTCCAGTGGGGGTAACAGTCACTTCATCCCTAGAAAGTACTAGCTTGGCTTTAGGAGTGCTGAACGTTACTTGGGAAGGGCTTCCCTGACACTCTCATCCTCCTTTAGTCAATTTAATTTTAACTACCTACAATTGAACCTCCCCAAAGTAAGCGATTCGAACTCTATTGTCAGTAACATGGGCTTGGCATGAAAGGAAGGCAGCTTAGTTTTCGTCCAGCTTCTCATTATAACAGCCCACCATGCTTCAGGCCTTTCCTCCTGCACAGTGCTCTTCAGCATAGGACTCCTCCTGAAGCCCAAAGTCTTCAGACTAAAATTAGTGCCACAAAGCAAGCACACTCAGATGTGTGTGTGCCACCACCCAAGTCAAGGCTGAGATCTAGGATAGCAGAATTTGTAATGCAGAAAGCATCCTCTAATTTAACAAAAAAGCAAGAAGGCTGGGTGTTTCCTCTCTTTCCCAAAGCAAAGACATTAAAACTTGTCTCATATGAGAAAACCTGAACCCACCCAACCTGATTCTCTCCTCTCAGTCACCCAGTACATCAAGCACATTGACGTCAATAAGGATGGCCAGGCATACTGAGTCATGTGCGAAAGTCATCAGGAAGGAGGTGTCATCTTTTTCTACCACCCTCTAGAATATGCAGCTGGATGCCCCAAAGGCACGCAGGGCACTAAATTTCTTTGTCTCCTAGAACCTGAGCATCACTTCTCTCTGTGATGTACTACACAACAGACAAGGGGCTATCAGCAAAAGCTGGGAGGTAACATGGCCGCCTTCTTGCTGTCTTTCTGCTACCTGATGGCTCCATTTGAAGACAGAAAGTGAGGCGATCTTGTGCTTGGCCCCCTTCTAATCCTACCTCTTTTCATCAGCACTTACAGTGGTACACTGACCACTGTACCATTTCCTCCATGTTTTCTAGACTCTTCTGCTTGTGACTTCATAGGACTGTGTCAGTGCATACAGTCATATATTAAACAGCAGTGATTAGCAGTCTTTCTCCTCCTCCTGAATTATACGAACATCTTAAATGTAAGTAACTGTCCTAAGTGGGACTCACAATTCCAGCTTCATTCCAGACCACAGACACTCCTCCGTATACAATGGGGTTACTCTGTGGTACACCCACAGTAAGAGCAAACTATCATTAAGTCCAAAAATGTATTTCATTTGCCTAACACACTGAGCATCACAGCTTAGCAACATGACATGCCTCTCTTGTTTCACCTGTCACCACATGGATGACAGGGAGCCAAAGCCCAGTGCTGTTAATTAGCCACCACTAGTCTAGGAAGGAAATTTGAAGTACAACTTCTACTGAATCTATATGGCTTCTGAACCAACATAAAGTCAAAGTACTGTAAATAGAACCATCATAAGTTGAGGTCTGTGTATAGTGAGGTGTGTGAGCTGTGGCTCCCCTCAAATATTTATTTCTCCACATGCTCTTCAGGTCTGTCACAAAGGACACTTTCTCCAATCAGGACTGGTAGGTGATAACCACAAGTGTCTCCTGCCACTTCCCTTATTTCCAGCATAGAGTAGGGATTTATTGTCTCTGCAAGATGGGAAAATAGGTAACATCTCAGCTGGTCAGTGCTGTCTGACATCTGCATTTTCTAGGGTCTCAGAACTGATTTTTTCTTAGGATCTAGAAACATTGTAAAGACATTAACATGATGTTGATTTCTGGAGGAGAGGATTTCATGCATTTTTTCTGCTTATGTGGAGTCCCCAGCTCTTAATCACCTTGGGAAGTAATGAAAAGAAAGGAAGAGACATATACTGGTAGGTCACTCACCACCTCAGGGTTTCCTGTGTGGGACCAACAGGTATTTCACAAAGCATCCTGAAAATATGTCAAAGGTCTGGGGCTGGTGAGTCACAGCTTAGGTTGGCAACTGTGCCATTACACAATCAGCTGTTGTATACTCACAAACATCCTACATGTTTGTGAGCGGGAGCACGTCCCCAATGGCTATGAAATGGGAAAAGGAGGTATATTTGTCTGTAGCATTGAAGAAGACCTGGAAATAAGCTTGGAAAGAACAGTGATCCATTCAAATTCCTTTTGTGATTCTAAAGAAAGCACAGAAATCTCAGAATCTACTCTAACAAAAGACCTACAGCACTTAGGAACAAAATTGAGGATGATTATCCTTTAGGAAAAAGAAGCTGGGAAATGACGTAGGACATCATGCAAGACACAGGTCTACTATGGTCTGAGTACAGGAGTCTACTATCTCCATCCTCCTGTCACCACCATTACCACAATGAGATGTTGAAGTTTAAATCCCCAGTGTGATGGCATTTGGAGGCAGGGCATTTGGGATTTACTAGATCATAAATCTGGAGTTCTCATGGATGGGATTAATGGCCTTACAAGAAAAGACATGAGGCTGGGAGTATAATTTAGTATGAGAAAACTTGCTTAGCATGTCTGAGGCCCTGGGTTCAGCCTCTGGTGAGAGAGGAAGGGGGAAAACACCAGAGAGGGAGGGAGGAAGGGAGAGAGAGAGAGAGAGAGAGAGAGAGAGAGAGAGAGAGAGAGAGAGAGAGAG
>PVIR01024457.1:0-25842 GCA_004026965.1 Petromus typicus | reverse complement strand
CCCAGACTCATGTATCCTGCCAAACTATCCTTCAAAATTGATGGGGAAATAAGATACTTTCATGACAAAGAACACCTGAAAAACTTCACAAATACAAAACCCGTGCTCCAAAACATTTTAAAGAATATCTTGGAGAAAAATAAGGAAAGTTACAAATCCATGAGACCTAACCGAGTCAACCCATGGGACCAAACAAGAACCTGATGGGAAAAGGGCAAAAGTAGAATAACACAGTCAAGAACAGGAAAACATGGCAGCACTAAATTTACCTATATCAGTCATAACCATTAATGTCAATGGACTCAACGCGCGAATTAAGAGATACAGACTGGCACAGTGGATCAAAAAACAAGATCCTACAATCTGCTGTATACAAGAAACACACCTAATTCAGAAAGAAACCCATGGACTAAAAGTAAAGGGATGGAAAATAATACTCCATGCAGCTGGAAACAGCAAGAAAGCAGGAGTGGCGACTTTATTTGCAGACAAAATAGACTTCAAGCCAAAGCTGATAAAGAGAGATAAAGATGGACACTACCTTTTAGTCCAGGGAAAAATCCAAGAGACAGAAATCACAATCTTAAATATCTATGCTCCAAATTCTAATGCACCCAACTATATAAAACAAATATTAACGGACTTGAAAAACCAGATAAACTCCAATACAATCACAGTAGGGGACCTCAATACCCCACTGTCACAAAGAGACAGATCGACTGGACAAAAAGTCACTAAGGAAATCCTGGAGCTCAACCAGACTCTTCAGCAAATGAACTTAATAGATGCCTACAGAGTATTTCACCCCACAAAGTCAGAATATACATTCTCCACAGCTGCTCATGGATCATTCTCCAAAATAGACCATGTGCTCATTCATAGAACAGGTTTAAGCAAATATAAAGGGACTGAAGTTATCCATTGTATACTGTCAGACCATAGTGCCCTGAAATTGGAGCTGAATAGCAAAGGAAAGCCCAGGATCTTCACAAACACATGGAGACTGAACAACACTCTGCAGACCAACCAGTGGGTCACAGAAGAAATTGAGAAGAAATTGAGCAGTTCTTACAACTACACGATAAACCCAGTACAACATATAGAAATTTATGGGACACAATGAAAGCAGTTCTACGAGGAAAATTCATAGCAGTGAAAGCCTACATCCAGAAAACAGAGCAAACTCAAATAAACAATTGAATGCTGCACCTCAAGCAACTAGAAAGAGAGGAGCAAAACAAACCCAAAGCTTGCACTAGGCAAGAAATTATAAGGATCAGGGCAGAAATTAATGCAATAGAAACCAAGAGAACGGTTCAAAAGATCAATGAATCCAAAAGTTGGTTCTTTGAGAGGATAAACAAAATTGATAGACCCTTAGCCAACCTCATTAAAGAAAGGAAGGAAAAGGCTCATATCTATGCTATTAGGAATGAGAACGGAGAAATTACTACCGACCCAGAGGAAGTCCAGAGGATAATAAACACCTACTTTGAAAATGTATACTTCAATAAAATGGAAAGTGTAGAAGAAATGGATAGATCTCTGGACACATATGAAATCCCAAAGCTGAATAAAGAAGATATAGAAATGTTAAATGCCCCAATAACAATCTGTGAAATTGAAAATGTAATTAAAAACTTGCCAACAAAGAAAAGCCCTTGACCTGATGGTTTTTCTGCCGAATTCTATAAAACTTTTAAAGAAGAGTTAGTGCCCCTCCTTCTGAAACTCTTCAATGAAACTGAAAGGGAAGCAGTACTCCCAAACTCATTCCTGGAAGCAACCATTACCCTGATTCCAAAAGCAGAGAGAGACCCAACCAAAAAAAGAGAACTACAGGCCAATATATCTAATAAACATCAATGCAAAAATCCTCAATAAGATCCTGGCAAACAGAATACAGAAAATTATCAAAAAGATTATACACCCTGACCAAGTTGGGTTCATCCCAGGTATGCAAGGATGGTTCAACATATGTAAATCAATCAATGTTATACACTATATTAACAGGCTTAAGGACAAAAATCATATGGTTATCTCAATTGATGCAGAAAAAGCGTTTGACAAAGTACAACACCCATTTACGTTCAAAACCCTACAGAAGATCGGAATAGATGGTCTGTATCTCAAACTAATAAAAGCTATCTACAAGAAACCATCAGCCAGTATCATACTAAATGGTCAAAAATTGAATCCTTTCACACTAAGATCAGGAACAAGACAAGGATGTTCTCTCTCACCACTTCTGTTCAATATAGTTCTGGAAATATTAGCCATAGCAATTAGGCAAGAGAAAGAAATAAAAGGAATAAAGATTGGAAAAGAAGAAGTTAAATTGTCATTATTTGCTGATGACATGATACTCTCTCTAGAAGATCCTAAAAACTCAGTTAAAAAACTGCTGGACCTAATCGCCAATTTTAGCCATGCAGCTGGTTACAAGGTCAACGTTCCAAAATCAATAGCCTCCGTATACACAAACAGTAGACCCACTGAAATAGAAATTGGGGAGTCAGTCCCTTTCATAATAGCACCCAAAAAAATAAAATACCTAGGAATCAATCTAACAAAGGAGGTGAAAGACCTCTACTCTGAAAACTATATCACTCTGGAAAAGGAGATAGAAGAGGATATCAAAAAATGGAAAGACATACCTTGTTCCTGGGTAAGAAGAACCAATATTGTCAAAATGGCTATACTCCCAAAACTACTCTACACATTCAACGCAATGCCGATTCAAATCCCAACAGCATATTTCACTGATCTAAGAAAAAAATTCAAACTCTCATCTGGAACCACAAAAGACATAGAATAGCAAAAGCAATTCTAAGCAACAGGGACATGGTGGGGGTATCACAACTCTGAACCTGAAACTATACTATAAAGTCACCATGATAAAACTGCATGGTACTGGCAAAGTAACAGACCTGAAGATCAATGGAGTAGACTAGAAGATCCAGAAACTACTCCAGATACACTGAGCCACCTCATCTTTGACAAAGGAGCCAAAAATCCTCAATGGAGGAAAGATAGCCTCTTTAGCAAATGGTGCTGGAAAAACTGGGCTTTAACTTGCCAAAGATTACTACTGGATTTAACTCTTTCACTGTGTACCAAGCTAAAATCAAAGTGGATAAGAGACCTAAATATTAAAACAGACACTCTAAACCTTCTGCAAAACAGGTTAGGTAAAACTCTCGAAGACACTGGCTTAGGGAAAGACTACATGAACAAAACTTCTATAGCACAGGAATTGGCAGAAGAAATCAACAAATGGGACCTCATTCTTTTAAAAAGCTTCTGCACAGCAAAGGAAACCACCAACAGAGCAAAAAGGCAAACAACAATGTGGTAAAAAATCTTTACCAGCTGTTCCTCAGATAAAGGGCTACTATCTAGAATATATAAAGAGCTCAAAAAAATCAGCCCACCCAAATTTAATGACCCAGTTCAAATATGGGCATCTGAAATGAACAGATATTTTTCAGAGGAAGAAGTAAGAACAGCTAAGAAGCATATGAAGAAATGCTCAACATCATTAGTCATTCGAGAGATGCAGATGAAAACAGCACTGAGATTTCATCTCACTCCACATAGAGTGGCTGTCATTTCAGATTCAGCCAACAGCAAATGTTGGCGAGGCTGCGGAAAAGAAGGAACCCTTCTCCACTCTTGGTGGGACTGTAGACTTGTACAACCCCTGTGGAGATCAGTTTGGAGAGTCCTCAAAAAGCTAGGATTGGAGGTCCCATTTGACCCGGCCATTGCCCTGCTAGGTATATACACAAAAGAATTAAAAGAGTTATATCACAGTAACACATGTGCACCCATGTTTATAGTAGCCCAATTTATGATTGCTCCATCTTGAAAACAACCCAAGTGTCCATCCACTGGAGACTGGATAAAAAAGCTGTGGTTCTTCTACAGGATGGAGTATTACTCTGCCATAAAAAATGATAAGTTTGAATCATTTATACTTAAATGGACATACCTTGAGGATATCCTCATAAGTGAAATAAATAGGTCACAGATAGGTACATATCGCATCATTTCTCTGGTATGAGAAAATAAAGATGTAAATGAGTCCCAGAATTGTATGTTATATATTGTGAAATAGAAAATGCTCCAAGTAAAACAGGGTGAAGGGAGAAAAATAATGAGATTATAACAAAAAAGAAAGGAAACAAATTTTATGTATATGGCTGGGTGGTAGGGTGGGTAGGGCTATGGGAAAAATGAGAATTAACTTGTGTCTTATGCTGGTACAAATCCCCATTATGGAGTGCAATCATGATGCGTATATGCAATGTACCAATAAAGATTAAATAAATAAATAAATAAATAAAAAGTAAGTGCTTCACCTCAGAGCATTAGGAAAGTTGTCCAAGGGCATTTCAGGAATCAGCAAGATCCAAATTGTGCAGGCTCAAAGGTGAAAAACAGTAACGCCTTCACTGAAGAATGGAATCCTGGCTTCTCTCTTAAGAAGGATCTCATAGGATCTCTCTTGTTCTCTGGGATTCTATTCATAATGAGAAATCACCCAGGCACTCAGAAGTCTCAGAAGCCATGGCCCAAGAGGACATGGCTGTTGCTTGAGCTGTCAGTAGAACTTTAGCATCATCCATGTAGTATTAATTTTATAAGAAAGTGGAATGCAAGAGTTGTCAGGTCAGGGAGGCTACCACTCAAAGGGTATCTCTCCTTACCAGCTTTTTCTCTTGCTTTCTGTTTTTTTGGCTGTCATAACATGAGCAGCTTTCCATGGCCAGACCCTTTTACCATGCCCTCCCTCCTTTGGAGTTAGCCAATTATGGACTGACTCCTATGAACCCAAATAAACCTCTCTTCCCTTCAGTTGTGAGTGTCAGATACTTTGTTTCAGAGATAAGAAAGTGATGAAGACAGTTTATTAATTTTGCCTGCCATACAACCATAGTCATCCTGAACTTCTGACTAAGAAGCTGTAAAAAAAAAAAAAAAAAAAGCTATAAAAATAACAGAATAAGAGAGATGCAAATGAAGGACAGTGACTCACTCATTTGGCTTTTTCACTACCACTCTGAGCTAGTCCAGCTCTGCTCTACTCTCACTAATCCTTTTACATCTCTGATGAGATTATTTTTAGGTGTACATTATGATCCCATTTATCACTGAGAATTTGTACTTGTACATGGTATATCTTGATTCTTATACTTGTGCCATTCTTCTAATAGGTATAATTAGCCTAAATAAGCATTTTAGGTATTTTTAAATGATTATGAAATTTAAGTTATGTACAAATTAACATATCTGTTTTATTTTAAATAATCTATATACTAAAAAGAATGCATTGGAAACTGAGGAGAATAAAAACATAAATAAGATGTTGATGTTGATCTCAAAGAATTAGTATTTTGGACTATACTGGGATTCAAACTATAATATACTTTGTATGTGTTAGGTTATTAACTGCTGTATAACAAATCATCCCAAACCTTAGTAAGTTCAAATACCAAACAATGATGATTTCCTATTTTCTTTTTTTTCTTTTTCCTTTTTTTTTTTTTAAGGTTTTTTGAGACAGGGTCTCGCTTTGTAGTTCAGGCTGGCCCTGAGCTCAGCCTCAAACTCACATCACAGAATCCTCCTGCCTCTGCCTCCCAAGTGCTGGGATTACAGACGAGAGCCACCACGCCCGGCACTGGTACTGGTTGTGGTACTGGTTGCTGCTGGGCGTGAGTCTCCATGCCTAATATGGTATGTGGTTACCTGGGATTGAACCCAGGTCCTTGCACTTGCAAGACAGCCGCTGGAACCACTAAGCTAACTCCCCGGCCCTATGATTTCCTATTTTGTGCAGCTCACAAACTTGGCAGTAATTTATCTGTTTTATTCTGCCTCACAGAATCTTGTGAAATTAAAGCCGGGATGTAAACAGGCTAGTGACAAGAGCTTCCATGTCTTGCACATGGAACTCAAACTACATCTGCTGGAGCATCCTCAAAGCATTCCAAGCATCTGAGGAAAACGGAAGTGTTCCTAGGCTCTGCCCCTCAAAGTCACACATCCACATATGCCAAGTATACTCTTAGACCCACAGGTCAGACTTTCAGTGTGAGAGGGGCATAAATACCAGGGGGGAAAGTGATCACCCTGGAGACTGAGTGACTCCATGTGTCCTGAAGTTTCCCCTGGGTGCACTCATCTGCAAGTCAAAGTGACTCACTACTTCAGATTTCTCCAGCTCTTTCCTCCATCACTGACTAAAAATTCCCAGGTCCTGAAAGGGTCCTTTCTTCCCCATATTTCTAGGAGTCCCCATAAAGGCTGCCTCATTGGCACACGGCATCATTCTCTTCCCGGGACTGAGCTGCTTTGGCACTTGCTACTGAGGAAGTGGAACTCTCAGGTCCAGACTAAGGACTGCTCATTTCCAACTCAGGGTTCTCCTCTCTATTCAGAGTCTCCAGGTACCTAAACTCAGTAAGTCTTTCTTGCTGGGTGAAAGTCATCACTCTTTCCTCCTTCCTCCCTCAGTTTGCATTTTCTTCAAGAAGGTCCCTCAATCATGGTACAAAGAGGCTTGCCTCACCACTTCACCTCTCCACTTCCCAGATGAGTCGGCATTACCCTTGAACTAGCATTTCTTCCCTCCTCCTGCCCCTTAGGACCTGCTATATTCACAAGGATAAGATACAAAGTCAAAAATGCCATTTGATGGTGGGTTATTTTGATATATTTGCTGAGACTCAGCCCTAGATAGTATTTTTCTACTAGGTAAATTTCCAGTACAGCTATTCCCGTGATGAGGTCAAAAGATGTGCCAAGTCCTACCCATCAGTCCCTGCGGCACTAACCTGTACTGATAAGCCCTGTAGCAACACCTGGGAGAGGAATAGACAGGTCAATGGCCACTTTACTTCAATGACTACAGTAATGCTGCCTACTAACGCAGAATCTTGCTCAGCACATTCAAATTAATAGTTAGAAACAACGAAGCTGAACTAGTCACTCCCTTCCTACGTTCAATCGTAAATATCACCTTCATGGTTACCCGCGCTTCCGTTTTCTTCTTTTTCCTTTTTTGTGGGAGGATTAATTAATTAAGTTTATTGGTACATTTTAGATATACATAATGATCACATTCATCACAGCAAATTTCGATCTGTGCATGATATATCCCTTTTCACTTTTCCCATACCACTCCCCTCCTTTCAACTTCAATTCCCACCTTATTAATAAAAGTGTTGTTTGTATTTTTTCTTTCCTTTCTCATTTTTTTCTTTTCCCAGTCTTCCTTTTCCCCTCCCCCAGGCCTAGGTCTCCTTCCCATTTGAACATTTTCTTCCTATTTCACAGTAGCTATTATATATTTAGGTCCTCATTTACACTTTTCGTTTCTCACACCAGAGAAACAATACAATATTGAAACATGAGCATCCAGTTTATTCCACTTAAGAGTATAGTCAGTCTCAAGGCACATCCATTTACCTAGAAGTATCTCAAGTTCACCCTTCTTTGTGCATAAGTAGTACTGAATTGTATTTTTTTTTAAATCTTCTTTATCCATTCATCAGTCAAAGAGCCTAAGAGATCACCATGCCCTGGGCAGTAGAGCACTGACAACTGTGAAAAATCAGTAGAGAGCATCAAAAAGTCAGAGATATATGAGCTTCAAATTCTAAAGCTCGTTTTTCCCTTTTTCCCTTTCCCCTGTTCTTGCTGCTAACTTTCCAGTGATCTTCAATAAGTGTAACTACTTACTATTTATTTTGGAGTATAGATTTGGCAATTCTTTCTTCACCCTACACAAGAACCTGGACTATTTTGCCCCATTCAATGAACAAAACCAAAAAGAAAAGGAAAACTTTCAGGTTACCAGAATAAAGTTATCTTTATTTTTATTCTCTGCCAACCATTATGAGAAAAAGAAAACCCTTTCTCATTGGTCATCTATTTAAACATTCCTCAACCAAGCCTAAATTTGAGAAGAAAGCTAGAGTAAGGACACAGAGAGGTTACAGTGTCATCTGAGCTGGAGCTGGACAGAGGTCCACATTTAGCATTCTACTGCTGCTTGAAGCTCCCTGCCTGAAGTCAAAGTTTCTGACTCCATGGAAGGCAGCACACAGCTAGAAAAGAAGTAAAACGGCTCAAGCTTGCTCATATATAAAGAAGAGTAAGTGGTACTGTAGAATCCAAGAAAGATAATTGTAAGTGAAGCAAGTTTCCATCAGATTTTTTCAGTTTCACATATTTGAAATTCTCATTAATGGGAGTACTTAAGGCTGTGTATTCATGTACTCAGAATTAGAATTGGAGAAGACAGCATTATCGCGGCAGAAGTCTGGTTCACTTGGCAACGCTTTCTTTGTACTGATAATAGAGGTTAATCATGTCATACCACAAAAGAAGTAATAAGTATAGCATGTAATGCACACATTAATTTGCTCAATTCAGTCATCCCTCAATGTACATACATTTCAAAACACGATAAATATACATAATGATTTCTTGTTACTTATAAAAAATTAACAATGTTCTTATTATGCAATGATTACTTACGATTTATAAAACAATTAAGCACTTTCTTAACACTTTTTAAAGGTTAGTCATTGTACTTTCAGTCCCAAATTTCTCAATGTAATAGTGCCAGACCATGAACTCACTGGGAATGAGCATAGGGTATAGTAGTTTTACATTGCTGTGATTTAAAAAAAAAAAAAATCCCACAAATTTAGCAACTTCAAACAATACCTATTTACTATTTCACAGTTCTGGAGATCAGAAGTCCAGTTATAATGTGGCTCAGCTGGTCCCTTGCTTAGACATTCATAAGACTGGAAATAGCATCTTGGCAGGTCCATATTTCTTTGTGAAGGGCCGGGAGTTGAATCCACTTCCAAACTTGCTCAGGGTGGTGAATGGACTCCAACTTTTGCAGGAGCAGGACTGAGACTCCCTTGCCTTTGCTGTATAACAGCCAAAGCTGATTTTATCCCCCAGAGATCTCCCTTCTATAAATGTGACCATTTTTACCTCTGAGCCAGTGTGGGTGAATCCAGTCATTTTATACTGCCAATCTCTCTGGCTTCATCTCTGCGTCACCTTGATCTGTTTTTAAGAGCCCACTCATGCGATGATACTGGAACTAATTAGAATATGCCAGGCTATCCTCCCCCCTTACTCACAAGCCTTCAATCCACGCAAAGTCTGTTTTGCAGTGGAAGTGGCACATTCACTGCTGCAACAACAGAGAGGGGAGGTCATGGGCCAAAGTTCCACCTACCACATGGAAGAGGATTATACAGAAAGATTTCCCTACTGTCATTTCATCCAACTTTGGAAGATCAGCAATTACTTCTTTATTGCTTTGTTTTCATAACTCGAGCAAATATTAACTTTGTAGTTTTCGAAGGTTTTATTTAAAAGATTAAAAATACTTTTACAGTTACGTATTTTCAAGTGTACTTATTCTCCCCTTGTCTTGCTTAGGTTCATTTGAGGCAGGCACTGTTATTATCTACTCTCAACAATGAGCATGGTGTGAAACATAGAAGAGGGACATGCGCCTTTTTTACTCAATCTCATTGAGAAGACAGAAGAAATACAAGTTAATAACAGTTTACTCAATTGTGTTTGTACAGTTTGTTCTTGAGAAGTTCAGAAGGGACTGCCAAGTGGGGGCATGAGGAAGGAGGGAGAAAGAATCTTTCCCACAGAATTTGAACTTGGCAATAATGTTCTGCCCTTTGAATTCCCACCATCAACATTCTCCCAACCAAGGGGTCTGGTTCGAGCCGAGTATCCTGAATTCTAAAGGAAAGAGTAGCTCCCATGTCATTATATTCTAACCTTTCCTTATCACACGAGGGCAATTTCTGTAATCAGGGCTCTGCCTCAGACAGCTGTGGAGGCAATCCATGCAAACTATACTGGATTTAACTCTCTCAAATGAAAATATGTCAGAAGTTATCACAAGAAACTTAATTCCTCTGCTACATATTATTTAACACTCAGATAAAAAGAGAAATATGAAGTATTTTGAACAACAGTTCAAATTACCAACAGTCCACTGTTCTAATTGTAGAACATTCTTATTATATTTCTTTAAATATCATCAAGTTAACCTTTAGCTCTCCTTAACTGACCAATTTAGAATTGTAGTAGCACATAGAAATTTCTGCCTTTCTTTTCCCATCATAACTAGGATTTCTAAAGTTCCTAGAAACTCTTATCCAGCAATTTAAAACATTTCCTTCAGAATGTTGGAAACCTACTTTGGACAATGTCCACCTCTCTCTAACAGTTACCAAGCAGATAGTAAAACTTGGACTAAAAAAACCTTGCTTATCATTACATATTCCAGAAGAGGTTATCAGACAAAGTTAAGGACATGAGTGCCTGGTATTCATAATCTTATTACATTTGCCAAAATTCTAAATAATTTTAGTAACATTACATGAAGTACTTGAGAGACAAGGCTAACTGCCTCTTAAGTAGGCTGGAATCTACTGCCCAGACACGTATTGGATTTTAGTCCTATCACAGTATTTTTATTATCATTAATAATAATAACAATGTTACGATTGCATAAAATACTTTTAGTTTTATTTATAGTGTTCTGTAGTCTAGAATGTTAAACTGCACTTTTATATAGTAATATACTGGACAGTAGCTGTATTGGGCAGCAGCTTCATGCCACAGTGGAGAAAAACACTGGTTTTGAAGTCAGACATTAATTAGGCTCAAAAGTAACATCCTTTTACTTCTATGCATCTGCAAAATTCAACTTACTTCTCCAGATCTTACTTTCTCACTCATAATATGGTACTAATATTTATTTTTCAAGTAAATACATTTACTGAACTCAAGAATTAAAATAAATTAAAATACATAGGAACCTAATGAAACAGTATGATTCCTAGCCAGGTGTGGCGCTACATGCCGCTAGTCCCAGCACTCAGGACACTGAAGCAGAAGGATTGCTTCAAGTTTAAGGCCAGCCTAGGCTACATGGAAAGCTCAAGGCCAATCTGAACTGCATTTCAAGACCTTGTCTCAAAAAAAAAGAGGCATGATTTCCTTTATATAAAGACATTAAAATTCAGATTATTTATCCAAAATTTTAAGCAAATAAAAGAATGTAGCTAGAATTTACAGTGTTTTCCTATACCCTAGTAATCTAAAATGAGGCTGTGTACCACATGTTCATATTTATCTGTATCCTTGCACACATACACACACTGGAACTGGAAGGAGAAGACTGAAATCTGGCATAACTAACAGTGTCCCTTATGTCCAACACAAGGAAACTTGCAGAATTACTTATGTATAGAATTTTTTACAATCCATGTACCAGAACATACTCAGAAGGGTGATCTTCCAAAGTTGGATGAAACACTTTCAGTACAAGACCCTTTCCATGATGAATTTTATCTGCACAAAGAGCAAAATGAGTCCTTCCCAAGTGGCAACACTATCTCTCCTCCACAAATGGGTCCCCTCTGAGGTTTGATGTGCACAAAAGGGACCATCAGGGACTATGGGGAGAAAAGGACGCCACTTTGAGACCTAATGTAAGCTCTTTTTTCAGGAACTGTGAAGCACACAATGCCATCATAATGGAAAATGCATTAAACTGTCAGAGTGAAGATCCTGTCTTCAATCATATACAATCCCTCAAGATTTCAATGTTAAATTTTGCATTAAGAAATCTCCTGACCCACTTCCCTCTCAAAAAAAAAAAAAAAAAAGACACCTTGCCTTATGAAATGGCAGTTTTAAAGGTCTGTGTAGTACATAGAAGTTTATCAGGTAAAACCTTAAAATCATGTTTTAAGCTAAAAATATTTAAATCTAAAATTCCATGAGTATTCTGTATGTCCACAAATAGTTTTATAACCAGTAATTGAATTCAACCCAAAATTAAGAATAGAGATTACATATTATTTTGTCCACTAACACCAAATTAACAAATCTAATGAGTGGATATTGATATCAATAGTGAGGATTTTCCCATTTCAGCCCCCAGACTGGTTACTGGATGAGACTACTGAAGTATGCAATGCAAATATCTTTAGGAATGGAAATCTAGCAAGTACTTTGAAATTTGACAAACATGCTTTCTTTTCCTTGTAAAACTAAAAATGCACCAGTAACTATTTTAAAGGCCTGATTTTAGATTTCATAACATTTTAAAATCTAGAGACTTCCTTTGTTAATAAGAGTTATTAATAAAAAGTAAGTAGTCTGTCTTCTAAGCATAAAGAAGATAACGGGATGGTGCTTTATTTTCTCTTCCCACCCTTCTTTTGTAATATTCCAGGAGCATCATTATAAAAACCAGCATCCTAAAAATTAAACTCAGGGCTTTTCTGAACATTGTTTCTATACCATCGTATTCACCAGCTTCTGCCTTCCCACTCTCTTAAAGGTTTCCATTTTCTAAAGATGATGACAAAAAAATTACTCAAAATTACTGAGCCACAGAAAACTAGGTATAAAATTAACATCATACTGAAGTATCCAAATAGACTTTTTGTTATCAATAGGGGAAGTCTAAGACTTTTTTTTTCTGATGATCACTTTTTAAATTTTATAAATTTTGCCTTTATGCCAGATTAACACTTTGAAATATGGCTCATCATCATTAGGAAAAAGAACCCATTTTAAACAATGAAAAACTTGATGTCCAGAGCCTGAATGAAATCACAAAAGAGCAAATGAAAATTACCTGTGGATTTAATGAGAAGTTTTTCTGTCTTTAGAGATCTTTATGACCATCCAAAGCTTATTTCTCAAATTATTGTTAGATTTTTGCTTGAATCCTTGTCAATATCACCTGCACTTGTAGAGAAATAAATCATTTGCTGGAGTGTGTGAGTCCAGGGAGGCAGAGAATCACTGACCAAACAAGAAAATCTACAAGGACGGGATCCACACCAATAAATATAAAATTCATATTTTATTACAATCAAAATAAAATTATTTGTAGCACACAAATGAAAATATATTGTGGTAGTTAATCTTGACTGTCTGTCCACTTGACTGAGCAAAAGGATGGCTATAAAATTGAAAAGGTCCCTCATGGGTAAGTCTATGAGGGTTTTCCCAAAGACTGGTACTTGGGCCAACAAACCAGGCGGGGCAGACCCACCCAGAGCGGCGCAGCTGACGTGGGCATCACCAGGCGGCTGGCTGGAGAGCCCGAGGGAGTGATCAAGAGGATGGCAGGGGCTCTCCTCTCTGGCACGTGGCTTTGACTTTTGTTGAATGGATTGCTACTGCTCTCATCAATGGGCATCTGACTCAATTCGTCAGCTTTTGTCCCCAAAGGGCTCCCAGGTCTTGAGCCTCAGACCATGGCTGCATTATTACTCCTTGTTTTGAGGCTGCCAGTTTCTTGCACTGAACAGCTACCGGCTTTCCTGGCTCTCCAAACTTCAGATGACTTTTATAGAATAATTTAATAAATCCTGTCTTACAATCAGACATATTTTATTGATTGTTTTCTAATAAAACCCTAGTAAACTTAGTACAGAAGTTTTCAAGTTTTTAAAATAATAAAATCTGGTTTAAGTAAAATCTTAGAACTCCAGTAGTAAAAACAACAATTTAGATGCATTAAATTAAATGAGCCTTAGTAGCAAGATACCTAGAAACCAGTGATAAAAATACCCCGGTGTGAAGACTCCAGAGACCCGAGTTCTGAGCCTTCACCTGCCGACAAGGAACTGAATGACACTGGACAGTGCATTTGTTCTGAGCCTGTGTGTAGAATCAAGGAGATGAACAATGTTGAATGTGAACACTTTCTATCCTTTGCATCTCTGACGGCCTGGGGCACACTCACTGGCATTCATGCTGCACAGTAATGCTCATAGTTTGTCCATGGTTTTAGCCCCAGCATTCATTGATGTATGCCCTTCGTCACTCATAAACTGACTGACTTAGGATTTGGCACCATGCAAAGAGTGTTGCTGTGCAGCTGTTCTCCCAACACCATAACTATTTTCAAGTGATATGTAGTGATGTCATTTTCCCTCTCCTAAGTTTCCACCTGTGGTTTCAAGACAATTTCGAAATATACTTTTAAAACTCAGGGATAGGGCCAGGGATTTAGCTCAGTGGTTCCGGCACCTACCTTACAAGTGCAAGGGTCCAAGTTTGATCCTAAGTAACCACATACAACAATGACAGGCATAGAGACTTACACCCAGCAGCAATCAGAACCACATACCACAGTGCCCAACCTGGTGGCTCATGTCTGTAATCCCATAATTGGGAGGCAGAGGCAGGAGGATTGCTGTGAGTTCAAGGCTGAGCTCAGGGCCAGCCTGAACTATAAAAGTGAGACCCTGTCTCAAAAAAAAAAACACAAAAAAAACCCTCAGGGATCATTTTCCTCCTTTGGTATCTTTCTGAAGTTCAACTTTTCTCCATCTCTTACTTCAAAGACAAATACAAAGCTTAAGTAACTCAACATTCAGGGAACTGAGCATTGGGTCCACAAAGCTGAACACTTACAACTAATTTGTTATTAGAACAAAGGATAGCCTGGTCTAGTCCATTAAACATATGTCACTCATGGATGAGAATTTACATGGTTCTGATGTCTCTAATCTTGGTTGACAAGTGATATAGAAAGCAATAGGAAGAGTTTGTAAGTACATCGGAGTTTAAGTGATAGCTTGCATGGAGGAAGGGGTAATAACTCCACAAACAAACTTACTAATTTTCCCTAACAAGATTAGAGTAAAACATAGCATCTAAAAAGATAATGCTGTCTTCCATCTTCCTCACTCAGTTTGACCATGCTTCCTTTAAATGTAAAGGGGGTAGGGATATCCTGACTCGAAATTGAATATTTTTAACACTAAGAAAGTAGTCATTTCAAACCTTCACCTGAGTTTTTGTGCAATCTTCGTTGTAATGGACTTAGCTTCTTGTGTATTTCTTAAATCTGTGCAGACTGCCTTTTATGTCATTTAACATATTTATGCTTATTACAGACCTAGACACTAATGTTTTTGAGAATTAATGTTGTTTTGGGAATAAGTAAGTTTTATAAATACACATATAGGCTCTATTTTATGGTTACCAAAGGATTGCCATTTCCCTCTGCCACAGGTGTTAGCAGAGATTTAGATTGGGGCATCTAAATCCACTCTGATGCTTCCATTGCACTGAGCTTTCCAAGGCTCATCCACAGTTCTCCTACAGAGTCTTCTCTAATCCCTTCTACTACATACTACTAAAGGCTGGAAGTCTCAAATATAGAGAAGTGAACTGCTGGGAGATCCTGGGTCCTGTTACCAGGTGAAGGAACGACATCGATCCCAGGGCAATACTGATCCACACCAGAAATAAATGGACGATCTACAGAGTTTTCCAGAAATGCGTTTCCTTAGAAGAGGTGGATACTAAGCCAGGGAGCAAGAATAGGACTTGGACATTTGCTTGAGATGGCACCTATAAAGCATTTAAGTGTTTCTGTTTTTCTGTTGAGTTATAGAAACTGCCATGTGAGGCACAATTACATTTTTTTCCTTTTCAAGGTAAGGATGTGGTTACTTTGAATTTCTCTGGCATTTTAGTAAAGATGTAGATAGCATATATTTGCCGGTTAAAAAGCAAGGAGCAGGAAAGGATGAGGAGATAGGGTCTAAACAATTCATCCTTCTGCCACGACTTGCACAGAGGAGAAAGTTTTTTTGTGAGATCTGTGGTTAAAGAGTTCAAAACGGAGAAGAAAAGCTAAGAGGACCACAGTGCAGCTAGGGTCAAACAAAGCAGATCTAGCCTTGAAGACACAAGTAGAGCAGATGACTCAAGAGCTAAGGGAGACTTAACTCCCATTTCCTCAACGACACATGAGGAAAGCCATAATTAGGAAGGAAACTGATGATTGATGTATGGAATTGCAGAAGCATTAGCCACTGCAAAGATGCAAGTTGGGAACCTTGGAGTAGAAAGTTTGTACTTCGTGGGGTATCAAATAAAATTTCTGTGCCAACTTTTAAATATACATTCTAAGATCATATTTGTACAGAAGTAACACAAAAACAGAACAAGTCCTCTGAGCATACAGAAAAACAATTGCCAGTTTTCAAATGAAACATTAAACTATCTTCATTATAGATTTCTTGGGAGCTGACTAAATGATTTCATGCAGGTGTGTAAGTGAAAAAACAGGAATAACAAAAAAAAATTTTTACCAGGGTAGGCTTTGTAAGCCAAGCACATATATTAGGCTTGAAAAACTGCCAATAGCTATAATCTTATTTTGGTTACAGAGACCACAACTACATTGGAAGCTATGTTTGCAAAAGCTATTAAGGCATAATAAAAGTGTTAGAGTTTCCCTCACCCCAGCCTGGCACAAAATAGTAGAAATAACTCTCCACTTTTCTGGCTATAGTGTAGGCTTCATTAGATAATTATAAGTTATACTGGGATTACCACAAGCTGCATTCAAACAAGATCTCCCCACTGACCCCCAGATATGCCCTCTGTATATATTTAAAGACCAGCTCCAACATGTGCATTTTAACACATGAATCTACCCTTGGATCTTGGGTTCAATTCACTTTTTAACAAGCTATTTAAAATGAACTACATGGTCTAAGTGGATCTTGAATCCTCCAAGGACAAATGTACTGTACGTACACAGACACAGCATAGCATGGTGAGAAAACCATTCCATAAAGAGGTAAGGTGATCATCACAGTAAGAAAAAGAGGAAAAGGGCTGTGCAAAGTGTCATCAGAAGAATGCCTGGAGAGTTCAGGGACAAGTTGTCATTAACGATGTAGTGACACATCCTAGATAATCCATCCGCCACAGAGTTCACATCCGTTCTACATACCTCAGTGTCCTAAAGTAATGGTGACTCAATCTCACTTTTAACCCACATGATTAAGGAAATCATGCTCAGATGATTTAAGTCAAGCAGCTCTAGACTTGTTAAAAGTAGAGTTACAGATTCCAGGCAGCATCAATCTCAGACAAGTATAGCAGACCACCAATATTTTTTAAATATTGACCAGAAAACAGGGAAAAAACATCTAGAGAGGTTTTTTTAATAAGATTATTATGCAATTATAAATGCAAATGAGCTTTAGCACCGAAGATCACCTAAGGTGGCAATGATGTTTAGTGACTTAAAAATAAATGTTTCCTTTTCTACCCAGATGCCCATCAGTTGAATACAACCATTGCTTAGGATCTAAGCAGATGGCAATATACACCCCTTCCCAGTTGACTCCACAGAAACCCCCAGTGTACTTCATACTCTTTCTCTCTGCTGTCAGCTATGTTCAGTTGATGGTGAAACCCTTTCTCTATCTTTGCTTCTCAAAGTCTGAGCCATAAACCAGTAACATTGGCATCACCTAGTGCTTATTAAGTCCTACATTCCATGTAAACCTCTGGAAACCAAATCTGTATCCTAACAAACTCTGTGGCTGATTCACATATTCACTGAAATTTGAGAAGTGTGGGTCTAGACTAATAGTAGGACACTAGAGATGAAAGATGAAAAGAGAGCAAATCTGGGAACTGTCACATGAAGAAAAGCACCAGCAGGCCACAAATTTCTGCCTCAGATCCATGGAAGACTCAGAGCTGAACTGTGTATGAAACAACTATATTTTTGCCTCTATTTATCAACACTAAGGAGCCTACTCATAAACACAACTGAGCATATCTCTTCCTAAACCTTCTGGAGCCTGAACTCTGTCCTTCTGGGATCGGGAATATCAACTTGAGCCTTAGAAACAGACCGAACCATGCAAGAGCCTATTTCATCACATGATAAATCTCTGTATTGTCTCATATTAAGAGTACTTTTTAAACTACTAAGTTGTATGAAATAAAGATAGGGGTTTTTTTGACCCACCATCTATTTCCAGGTCAAGCTTCTCTTCTCTCCATTATTCCATCATGGTATCAAGTCCTTTTTAAAAGGGCCAGTGTCGGTTTCAGTGTCCCTACGGACTGAGCATCTATCATTTTAAGAATGAAATCACTCTTCACGGCATATTATGAGCCTTTTTTGTCAGGTAGTTAACTAAACTGGCACCAGTTAACTGTGATCTAAACTTTATATTGACAGATCTGGCAACAGACTGACATTCTTTGCACTAATTTTGGCTGCCCAATCTGAAAAAAAATATGCTTGAAATATGATTTCTCTTACGCTGACAGCAGTCTTCGTCGGGGTGCCAGCCACTGACAGAGAGAAGGGGAGAGCCCGGCAGCACACCCTAGATGAATGTGCTTCCAAGGCAAGAAGAAAGAATTCAGAGTCCATGTGCTTCAAAGTCATGATTTCATTTAACAGCAGAGGCTAGAAGGAAAACAAATGTTTCTTACTAAGCCTTGCTATCAACAATCTATTTTTCTCCAATATCGCATTTGTCTTACCTTGTAAAGCCCAGGATTACCGCCCCCAAGACTCACAATACTGCCTGAACACATCCACTATTCCAGCAGCTCGGTAGAGACCCCAAAATGCAATTATAGAAAAAAGATCTAATAAACCAAAGATTAGCAACAGAAATGTGAGCACCATTAACTGTTTTTTCTTGGGGGCTGATATGAAAGCCAGGAGCTACCCAGCTGAAGGACTAATGACACAGTGGGGAAAGGAAAAATGGGAGAGATCCATCAACATAATCACAGTGCAGAGATGACAATCTCTTGGTAGCGGCAGAATCATTTGACCATTAGACCCTAAATTGTTACATCTCTCTTCTTTGAAAATGAAATGCAGAAACACTTTCAGACATTAACAAGAAGCTGTCTGGACATTAACATTTCTTAGACCAATCACACTTTATTAATAATCTAAACTCCATGTTTTTAGATTATGCTAACGTTATGGGCAAACACATTAATATGTAGATGCTGATTGCCATTTTGCTTGCAGTATAATTTGGGATGACGTGTGTATTTGTCTATATAAACCGTAAGGAGAGCAAAATAAAATAGCCCTGGGTTCTGTGTCTAAATCTTTGTAGTGCTATTGATGGTAATAAAGGAGATGATGGGAGATGGTGAGAGGATATACACTCCCCAGAAGGTAAAATTATTTCCTGGTACTATCAAGGCAGAGTGAGTAAAGTCCTCCTAGGGAGATACTATTCATTCAAATGGACTAAATTGGACACGATGGTGCTGTTAAGTGCATTTCAAGTGATCATTCACTAGAAAGTAACCAGTAATGTTGGTGGGGGGAAAAAAAAAAAAACTTCACTCTATCCCTATTTACATTTTTGGCACCCAAAATGTAAATGTAGAATATCAACACATTACAAGACAAAACATAAATTCCTGTACATGGCAGGCACTGTTTCCAGGTCTGACATGGAAATAGAATACGGACTCTGTGTTGTCTGCCTGCTCTCCACACCAGCTTCCTCCTCCGCCTCCGCACACGCCTCCCCTCCCCCAGTGCCTCTGCCCTGGTGTCCTCAGGACTCAGTGGAGGTGCTTCCTGGACTTCTCCTCCAAGTCAGCCCTCCACTTCTGCCACTGTCCATACATGCCTCTCCTCCTTTAAACAGGTACTTCATGTGACCTATTTCATTTTCTCCCCTTAAAATATATCAGCCTGTGATACACTGTCAAAGATTGTATTTCTTCAGTGCTCAGAAACTAGACAATAGTTGTACAACAATGGCAGGTAAGAGTTTTCAGTAGGTAGATTTAGCTTTTTCAAGTAGCTTGATAAAAGTAGCTTTTTCTACAAGTGCAAGTGCTGACTTAGACAGCAAGAAGAATTTTATGGCTGAAAAACACAGATAGGAAAGGAGAGGGTTAAAATTACAGGAGGCTTCTGTTTTGTACTAAGCTTTTGTCAGGCTCGACATAATCAGAATGGAGTCACTGGTGCTAAAGTCACCACTTCACCAAGCTGAAACTAAGCTGTTTATCTAACCTTCAGAGAAACCTGGGTTAGGGAGATAACACCAAATTTCTTGAACACGCCAGTTCAACTGGCCTGATAATGAAGTTCTCTCTTCCTCTAATCTTTACATAAAAACCTGAAGTAGCCTGATGTTACCCAATCTATTGTTTCCCTATATTTCCATGTCTTGCTCCCCATTTTACAGAGAAAATAGTTTTGAAATGACCAATTTGCTTTTGGTTATTTTGCTTCTGCTCTTTCTAGCCTTTCTCTGCATAGAAAATCAACCTCTCTAGCTCAGCCTAGGGGAAGAATTATCATATTTTATAGAATGAAATGTTGCTCAATTCTAGAATTGAAAATAACTTAGTTAAGATCTCTTAAACTAAACTGTAACTTTGTCCTTTCATAGAATGGAAGGGAGAAGGAGAAGATAATTGAGTAATAATAATATGTGTGTGTCTGGAGAGAAAATCCATACATCTGGTCACAGAAATGTTTTCTGTGTAAAGACAGAAGCTGTATGTCTCACCAGATGCATTCCCATCAACTTGTCAGACAAGTAGGCTAATTTCTCTCTTTTTTGGGGAGATACAGTCTCACTTTTGTAGTTCAAGTTGGCCCTGTGTTCAGCCTCGAACTCACAGCAACCCTTCTGCCTCTGCCTCCCAAGTGCTGGGATTACAGGCGTGAGCCACCACGCCAAGCCTTGTGCTGTGTGGTAGTAACTGCTGGTGGACGTGAGTCACCATGCCCAGCACTGTTGTGTGTGGTTACCAGGGACTGAAACCAGGCCCTTGCTCTTGCAAAGCAGGGACCAGAACCACTAAGTTAAATCCCTGACCCTAGGCTAATTTCTTTATTTCATCATAAAGTGAATTTTCCTGAGCCCTCATTCTGAGGCACAAAACCTTCCCAAATATTATCCTTCCTAATGTAGCTAAACTATTGCTTTCTCCCACTTCCTATCTAATGCAGAACCCTTACATATTAAAAAGTGACTACTGGCAGTATTTCAAACTTTGCCCTATTTAGGAAAACAAAAATCCTTTGTCCAAGTGTGTTTGAGACTGAATTTATAAACAGGTGAAACAGAGGGAAACACACTGAGGAAGCGCTTTGCGCAAGACGCAGGTCATTAACAGCATGGTACATGGAATTCCCACTGATCGGGCCCTGCCTGAGACTGATGCAAATACCCTGCCCCAGAGGGCTAAGCGCGGAGAAAGGGAGCCTTGTGACAGAACAGATCCTGGCAGCTTTGCCCTTGGTGGAAGCTGGGGAGACAATAAATGCAGCTTCTAGAGTTTCTCATTCTTCTACTCTTAAGTCCCTCATTTCACACCAGGAAGGAACCTAGATAAGGGAAAGAAAGGGACTGTGTTGTGTTGTTATTCTTAAATGTCCAAAGAAACTATATGCTTTAGGCAGAAACAGCAAAAACAAGAGCAAGCAGTATCTCTCAGCAGAGGAACAACAGGTCCCTGTGTGTGTGAGGTGAAGGAAATAAACAAGATCATCTCTAAATCAACACAAAGTATGAAATTTCTTCTTCCCCCTCCCTAACCCCTTTGCACAAGATAATGTGTCAGACAATGAGACACCAGGGGCTCATTTTAAGTTAATATTCATTTCCCCACACCTTTGTTGAAACATCTGTCAGTGATTCTCAGTGTTGTTTATCTACTTCACTACCTCAGCCACGCCTCAGGAACCCAGAATTCACGAGAGATTATACTGAACTCTTATGAGTAGTAATCAAAGCAGTTAGCAAGTTCAACACATACCTTCTCTTAATCCATGTAGAAATTGCATATGACTACTACTGTCTCCGCTGCACAGACAAAAAGACTGAGGCTCAGGCCCAAGGATACCAGCAAGTCTGAACCAAAATTTAAATCGAGGTGTTCTGACTCCAGGTCAAATGAACTTCAATTTCTGCTTCTACAAATCTGCACCCCAAAGGAAGTATCCAACAGCAAGAGTCAGAAGTAAGTGGGGGGAAGTACTGACAGTCTTCCCTGGTGGGGAAGGGAGATTTACAGGATGCAAGTGTTTGCTCCAAAACTTGCAAAGTTCAGTTCCAATGTTGGACCCCCAGCTTCTGCTGAGGAAAGAAGCAGCGCCAATGGTATAACACTTTGGCCAGGGACAGCTTCACATTCGGCAGTAACTCAAACTCCCAGGTGTCTCAGTCAGTGTGGAGGATTCTGGCAAAACTTGGATACAGAGCAAGTCATAGGGCACCAAATTGCATGCTTTATTTATGTTTTCTGGTGTTGTTCTGGGATGGCCCACAGACTGTGATGTGATGGAGAAAAGAAGAGAACTGACTAGGTGTCCACTCAGCCTGTCAGTAATATAGTTCCTTATACCAAATTCATTAAATGCCACTAGGAGACCATCGAAAGTTCTCTATAATTCCATGAAAAGAAATTCATCTTTGCATGCTTGTGCAGCTTCGCATGTTGGGGAATGGTGAGAACAGCATCCATGACAATGACTAGTATTTATGGAGCTCTCACCCAGTCGGTGCCAGGCACTCCTCTGTCTGATTTTTTGCTGCTGTAACCCAGTACCATATGGACAAAGACACTGGCAAGAGGTAGAACAAGGATAAATTAATTAACGAGGTAGATCTTAATTTGACTGGCGTCCAAAGGGAATTGTAATTCATTCTGGCACTTTGTGCGAGGCTCACATTCCCCCTAACAATGCACAGAAATCATTAGACAAAAGAAGCTTCCTGAAGCAATGTACACAGCGAGGGTCTGCTGAAGAAAATGTAGCTGAACTGTCAAAATGATGCCTCTGACAAGGTACCCTGGCCTGGGGCAGGACGGAACTTCTCTCAACTCTCAGGCCTTTACACAGGCATGGCGTGATCACTATTTGTAAAGACATAGGCCTGTTTTATCTTCCCGCTTCACTGTTTACTTCACTGACTGTGACTCTATCTCATTGCTTAATTATTTGTCTTCTGCTGATTCCTTTCCAATAGCTCCCCAACTGAAAGACAAGTTCTTTGGGGCAAAATCCTGGCAATTTTCAGGGCTATTCCATAATAGTTACCTCACTGCAAAGCACGCAGTAGTGTTCTGTAAATACAAAAAGAAGGGAGTAAAAGTTGATCCTAATGTGAAATCAGCAGCCACTTCTACTTACTGCTCATATGTGAACTGTCCTCTGTTGAAACAGGAACTGTGACAAACAGTATCTATCCTGATCTAAGAGGGTTATGGCGTGAGTGTCCCTTTAAAGTTCTTGTGTTAAAATTTAATCCTAGTGCAAAAGTGTTGAAAGGTGGGACACTTTAGTCATAGGGCAGAGCCCTCACAGTGGATCAGTGCTTTTACTGTGTAAGTTGGCTACTTATTGTGAGTAAACTCTTGGTAAGAGAATGAGGTTGGCTCCTTTGCTTTCTTGCTCACAGGTCCTCTCTTGTCCTTCTATCTCTCTCCATAGAATGACAGAACAAGAAGACCTAGCCAGAGCCTGGGACTCCTTCCAAGCCATGTCCTTCGTGTGCTGGCCCACACTGGAGGTACAATTGTCCAAAGCTAGCAGCTGCATCTGCTCCTTCTGGTCTGAATCCCAGGGACCCCTGACCAGTTCTTCTCAGACCTTCTTGGCCTGGCCGCCAAGGACTGATGCAAGTTGGAGGCTGAAATGGCCTCCTGGACCATTTTGATGCTGAGGTCAGAATAAATCTTATGGTAGAATGAAAATCTATCTCATTTTTCCTGGATACAGGTGATACGCACTCCACGTTGCCTTCCTTTCAAAGGCCAGTCTCCTTAGTTCTAATTACTGTTTTGGGAATTAATGGCAAAATCTCCAGAGCTTTTCAAATGATCCCATTTGCTATCAGTTAGGCCAACAGCTTTTCCCACGTTCATTCTTAGTTATCCCCACCTGCCCTGTTCCCCTTTTAGGATGAGATATCTTAGCTAAGTTGTCTGCTCCTCTAACCTTCCCAGGGACACAGTCAGTACTCATGGCTGTTCTAATCTCTCCTTCTCTACCTTCCCCCAATGCTCCTATCATCTCTTCTCACCTCAACCTCAGAGTCTGGAACATGTCTACTCCATCTCTGGCCTGCAAACAACCTCCCACCATCCCTCTCAAGGCAGACCTCCCAAACCCCACCCAAAGACAATATCCCATCCCTGACCCAGCTTTAAAGGCCCCACAACCTGTTTTCTTTAGCCTGTCGCAACAGTTTGCAAATTCCTGTCAATTTTCCTGACAGTACCCCCATACTCACAGTAAAAAAAAAAAAAAAAGGTAAATGGCTCCTACAAGCTGGTACAAGTTACCTGTGCCATTAATCAGATCATTCTCCCCATACACTCTGTACTGCCAAACCTTTATCAGTTAATTCCTCAGATCCTACTACCAAGCAGCAGCTTCTTTCCTTTTTAGCCATACTAGGATATTTCTGCTTCTTGGTTCCCAGCTTTGCTCTCCTCACTAAACCCCTTTAGAAACTTACAGAGGGAATCCTACTGAGCCCTCAGATCACCAAGCCTTACCTCACTCAACCTTTAACATTCTAAAGAGATCCTAAAACCAGCCCCCACTTTCACCCATCCAGACCTCGTCCAACCTTCCAGTCTTTACACATTAAAATCCACGGGAGATGCAGTATGGGTCCTAGCACAAGGCCCCACAGTACAAGGCCTTGTTGCATGTCCAGCATTTTTCAGACTTCAATCCTGTGGAATTTTACTGCGGTAGATCTCTCAGCCATCACTCAACTTGTACAAACTTAAGAATTTTCAGGACCCACCCTCAAGAATTCTTCACTGATGTGGAATCAGGAATGTATGGATTATAAGACACAGCCAGTAATGGACCTGATGCAGGTGGTCTATGAGTCACCATTTGAGAAACTCTGACTGTCTCAAAAGAATTACAGAATAAGACTTTAGTCTAGTGACTGATTAGGTATGGATGATGATTCCTTGGATCCACAATACTTAATATGCTTTGTCTTTAGGGTCCTATGATCACTGCTAATTTTCCCAAAATCAGATTATAGCCAAAGATTTTCTGGAAAAAAATATCAGAAAGAAGTTTGAGGTTAGTCATAAATTTTTTTATAAGCTTAGATACCATAATCAGAAGGAGTAAGTCTGAGGTTTAATAGAAAAACATCTACTTTAGGAAAAGAAGCCTCAAGAGACAAGTGTTTAAGTCACAGTAAAGTACATTACAGCTCTTGGGGCCACAAGCATCCAGTGAACTGCTTCTATGTTTGCCTTAGTTGATGCCACATGCTTCACTATGGCCACATCATCATTTACTTAAAGTAGCAAGTCTTTACTTGCCAGAGTTTCCAGATAATGTGAAAGAGAACCTTAAGCAAAATTGTGAAGTAATTGAAGGGATCCTTGCTCTGTGCATTTCCCCATTCTTTTGGTTGTCTTTTTCCTCATTGTATTCTACATGCTTCTACTCAATAATGCATCAGATGGCTTCCTCATATTATTTCCTCTCCACACTCTGAACCTATTTTCAAAAAAATGTATACATTTAATAATAAAGAATTTATTCAGTGAAATATTACCTTTTTCCTAGTTATGTGTATAAAAAGACTAAATTTTACCTATGCACTTAATATAGTTATAAATCAATTCATTGTTGGAAATAAAAAATATTAAGCAATGGAAATATCCATTGCTTATTGGCACACATACGGAGCTAAACTTGTTGAGCATATTTCATGAAATAGAAGTCAGTCATAGAATGACTATGGACAACTTTGGTTGAATGATCTGTTCTATTGGTATCTCTCCCTTGTCTCCCATAGTATGCCAGTCTACATTCATCCAGCATTTTCCCCATCATCTGTACTGACCTTTTATATTTCAATTTCTCGTCTGTCCCTGCTAGGCTGTGAACTGTAGAGATAGGGGAAGAGGATGTAGCCAGAACTC
>PVIR01024456.1:0-25764 GCA_004026965.1 Petromus typicus | reverse complement strand
CCCACACCCCAGCCTCTGAGTCGGCAAACATCTCGTAGGTATCCACTGTGCAGCAAAGCAGGCACTGGCCCAGTTACGGGGGACGCAACGGCGACAGTTACAGATGGCCTCGTGTTGCTGATCCCTCCGGGAGAAGCACCTGAATAAATGAGACCCATGCAGATCTCCGAGAGCTGAGCAACAAAGCCACCCAGGCCAGATGGCTCCACACACCTGATGCTGCTGGCGCACAGTCCTGGAGACCAGAAGTTCGGACGGAAGGACAGCAGGACTAGCTTCCTCTCCCGGCCCCGGGAAGCTACGTCCTGCCTCCGCCAGCCCCTGGAGCTCCTGGGTCATGGCAGAATACCTCCCATCCTTGCTCTGTCCCCATAGGCTTGTCTCCATGTTCTTGCCTATTGTCGGATAGACTCTGCCCATTCTATGGAGGAGAAAACTGAGACTAAAGAGGAGAAGTAACTCATTCAAGGTCACACACCCAGAGTGGGGGAGCCCGGTGTGACTGACTCCTTGTGCTGCGTAGTACCAGGGCTCCACATAACACAGGCAGAGGCTGGACATGCATGGCTCCTATGTCCACAGCTCTGTGAGCATCGGCTCTGAGGGATCTGGGCCTCGCCCTGGCCCTGGCTTCCTGGTCCCCTTTGGAGACCTCCTGTCCCCACCCACCGGCTGTGCAATTTCGGAAAGACTCACCCCTGCCAGTCTCTCTCCAGTCCTGAGAGAGAGCACACCTCATTGGCCTGGCCAGTTGACACTCAATTTTCTTCCGGCCCTCGTGATTGGTTCAGAGGGGGACAAGGGGTTTGAGTCAGGGCAATGAGTCTGACTGGGAATTTCATGGGAGCGTGTTGAAGAAATGAAGCCTACTTGTTCCTCGGCTTCCGGTGCAGGAAGTCTTCTTGTCAGTATTCTTGGGAGAGGACGCCTGGGAACAAAGCCCTTCTGGAGGAAACAGCAGATGGACGACCGAGGCTGGGGCTGGAGGGCCTGGATCCAGCCACACCTGAAGCTTACCCTGATGTCTTCCGTGACGTGCACAGATGAGCGTCTCTCGCTTACTGAAGCCATGTTGGTGTCCTGACTTGGAGTTACGCTCTTATCTGGGAGAACTCCAAGGAAGGTCACTTCTGTTGTAAAGAAGTTCTGGAGTCTATTGCTCCTTCCTCTGTCCACTGTGGCTGCCTTACCATACTGTCACCTGTGCCAGGGCAGAGCACTTTGGGTTGTAACATCTGTCTCAAAATCTTGAGTTTCTTCAGAGAACGCCTCATGCCTCATTCACTTATACATTCAACAAACACTCCTGAGAGCCCATCCTAAGCATGGGCTCTGTGTCAGTGGTGGGGAAAGGAAGGCTTCTCCCCTACCTAGAGAGACTGGTCATGGAGGATGTTAAAAACATGTGTGACGTAACGGTGCTGCTTGGTTTTTACCCTGAAGGCCGTGGGTGCCGCTGAGGGTTGCAGGGGTGGGGGTGCCGGCCATGAACGTTAGCCTCTTTCAGGTGTGGACAGGGAGGGGCCAGGCCTGCATGGAGGCCCGTGCGAGCTCACCTGCAGCCCAGGCAGGAGGCTGAGGGTAGAGAGCAGGGCTAGGGAGTGGCAGAGCTGGTGACAGCTGGACAAGCCTGGTAGGGCGGGAAAGGCGCCACAGCCACACCAGGCTTCATGGAGTTGTTGTGATGTCGCTGGGTGGGCAGGGCCAGAGCTTGGGAAGGACCTGAGTTTAGCCATGAGGAGTGTGCCACGGGACCCCTGGGGAAATGTGGACCTATCTCTTTTTACACTTTTTGGGGACTGGGGCCTGGCTAGGTGCCAGGAACGTCCTGCCCACCCACGGCCTGCTCGCTCCCCTGGGGTCCCTTGCTTTTCCACGCCAGCCCGCCTGCAGCTCTCCAGCCCCTTCCTGGCCTGGCATGCGCTGTTTCTTCCCTTGCCGTCTTGACTGTTGTGGCTAATTTCCTGTGTTGCAGGAAGCCTTCCCAGTACCCCCACTGCTGAGGAGCACCCCAGAGTCCTTCGTGTGGCTGCCATCATGTGGCTACCATCGTGAGGCTGCCATCGAGTCTGCAGGTGCATTCGCGCCCGGGTGGGGCACACTGGAGACCAGTCCCCCAGGGTCAAACTCAGCCCCGACACTCTGTGTCTCCCGAAGGCCATCACTGAGCCTCTCCCCTCGGCCCCTCACCCTGACCATCGGGAATCACAACATTTCTTCCATCTCAGGATTTGCCGGGACATCCGTTTGTCTGCCTCAGGTATCTGGGGCCTCAACATGAGCAGAGAACCCTCTTTTAGTCTTTTTCCCACTGAAGGCCCTGGACACTCTTCTTCCTGGGGCCCTCTACTCTGCCAGGGGCCCCCAGTCTCCTTCCCTGCCAGGCTGGGCTGTCAGGACATGCTGGGCGGCCCCCCCTTGGAGCTGGCTGGGACACTGCAAGGCCAGGGGACAAACTGACCGTCTCCTAGCCCTTCCCACGTGAGGACTTTCCTGAGGCCTGACAGCCGGGTCCTCAGCGACACTTTCCCTCCCACACAGACGCAGCCCCTCCTCGGCCCTGGCCGTCTCTGGGTACTGTGTGTGGGAGTCCACAACACCGAGTTCCAAACACCATCTATCATCTCCTCAGCCCAGCGCCCAAGCCGGAGCCCTGGCCTGCTTCCTGCCTGATGCACGCAGCGCGGCCCACCCAGCCCCAGCTCTCTCAGCCCTGCCGCGCTCCTCCCCTCCCGCAGCCCCAGCCTCACCCCCATTCACTTCTCAGAGTGTAACCAGGGAGGGGACCTCCAGGCCCCTCAGGGAGTTGGCACAGCTAGGTTGTTTTTTCATGATAAGCTGTACGTGAAAAAGTCTATAAGGATACAAAACAGTCCCCCTCTGCCCACTCACTATATTTATTTTGAAAAATAATTATTTTTCATAAAAAATAAAATTTATTTAACATATAACGGGTTATTGTTTTGAATTGAATTTCCTTTGTTTAGTTTCTATTGCAAGTAAATGTGATATTATGGATTATATCAGTTATTTACATAGACTTAAGTAAAGCTTCTTTGATGTCCTTCTTCCAAAAACTGTGAAAGGTAGGCGGTACAGCTCAGCAGCTTAGGTTCTGTGAAGACTTTGCTTTAGTCCCCAGCATTACGATGATGGTAGTGACAGTGCTGGTGGTGATGGTGACAGCGGTGATGCTGGTGACGATGGTGATGGTGGTAATGGTCTTGATGATAATGACTTGAAGACTATAAACAGACTTTACACCAAAGTTGGAGAACTGCTGTTCTAGAACTCATACTCCAAAACCTGTGCATAAATTGAGGACCAGGGTCATACACTTGTGGATAAAATGAGTTAATGATACCCTCCACCTCCGTGGATCCTTCATACCACCCCGCCCCCTGCCCACTGTTCAAGCCCAGGCCCAGGCCTCCCTGCAGCATCTGGAAGGTGTTGTTCTTTCTGCCCCTGGATCCCTGCCCACACTGCCCTGTGCTCTTCTTATCCTTCTTCATCTGTTGTCACCTACTCCGGGTGCAGGGCAGAAACTCTTCCTCCAGGGAGCCTGCCCTTGTGTCCTTGTCCTGTCTGGGCTGAATGTCCTGGTGCTCCACTGCCCTGCCACTGGCCTTTGCCAAAGTGCTGTGAACACTGTCCCCCGTGTGGGAGTCTCCGTGGGCTGAGTCTCCCCAGAATCTTAGGGAATGCCCTCACTGGCCATCACCTCACCTGCCTTTCACTCTGCTCAGAGGGGCAGCGGGCTGTCTTTATGCCGGTTCTCATAGCTATTAGACAGCTGGATGGACGCTCCCAAGATCCTTCTCTGTCTAATTGACCAATGTGCATAAGGATGACATGTTCAAAAGCCTCCAGTGAAATACAGATTAAAACAGCCATGAAATACGAAGTGATAATACCCAGTGTCAGAAGGCGGGAGGTGAGAGGGCCACTTCTGACACATTTTTTCCTTTTCTTTTTGGCTGGAAGATGAAGCTCTGGGCCTCACGCAGGCTGAGCTAGTGCTCTGCCACTGAGCCACCTCCCTGTGCCTTTTTTGGTACTTTGATGGCAGTGTTAATCGATATTGTCAAGTCCTGAAGTCTTGAGCTAAATCTTTTAATACAGCATGCATATCTCCTTTGGCTTAGGGCTCTACCTCTAAGATGGTATCCAGAGGAAATAATGAAAAAATGGACTATAGGAATTTTGTATGTGTATTTGTGTGCATGCGTGTGTGTGTGTGTGTGTGTGTGCATGTGTGTGTGTGTGACAGACAGAAAGAGAGAGAGAAATCGAAGGAAGCTGGTCCCTTAATTGCCAAACATATACACAATGGCATACTCTGCAGTCACTCAAACTGGAGGTAGCTGTGCATTTATAGATGTAGCGTGTTCATGATATATTGTTGAATGGAAAAAGCAGGCTATAAACAGTTGAGGCAGCACATTCCTGTTAATGTTTAAAAAATAATGTATGAAAGAAAGCAGACAAGATAGCCACTAAAATGTTCAGATGCTTATCATTAGATGTTAGGATTGGGCTGATGGAAACAACGGCTTCAAGTTGTTTGCAGTAAATGTGTCTTACTTGTGAAATAAGAAAAAAAACAGGATCAAGTCCCTCATGATCAAGGTCTAGAATACAGACCCTCTCCCTGGCTGCACTGTCACGAGGTCAATTCATCCCTTCCAGCCTCTGTGAATCATGGCAAGGAGGGGCAACAGTCACCCCCCGGGGAATGTGGGCTGTGGGGGATGACACCCCAAGCGTTTGACCGGGACATAGGCCGAGGAGGTAGCCAGCATGTGTCATCCATGAGGTGGCCTCTCTGCGACTGCAGAGGCAGGAAACCAGGTGTCAGCAGAGACAAAGGAGCCTTTGGTGCGTGAAATGGGACTTGGAGCAGGGCCACCGGGACGGACGGTGGCTGCTCAGGCAGCCAGCCTGTCCTGACTCGGGGAATTCCAGTGACCAGAGCATTCTGGGTGATTTAGCTTCAAAGCTGCCAGAGAATCATTCCTCAGTCACTGTTGCTGCAGTGTGAGAAACTGAGGTCCAGGAAGTAAATGAGAAAAGGCTTTGGATATACCTGGGTGAGAGGGCCCTGCCTTAGGTCCTGTATTCTGAGAGCAGTTTCTCAAACCATCCATGAGAAGGAACCATTTTAGTTTATACATTTCCCATGTGATATCTTCATAAAGACGATTAAAATGCTTTCATAGTGTGTTGGTCAGCTTACTGTCACTGTGACAAAGTACCTGAGATCAAGAACTTATAAGGAGGGAAAGTTTCTTTTGGCTCACAGTTTTAGAGGATCCAGTTCATGGGTGATGGACCCTGTTGCTTTGGGGCCTCTGGAAAGGGCTTATTTCATGGTAGCTAGGAAGTCAAAGAGAAAAAGGAGGGGCATGAGGTCCCAAATTCCCTCATAGAGCACACGCCCCCAGTGACTTAACTTTCTTCCACTAGACCTTGACCAATCCTAACCACTTTCTTCCACTAGACCATCAGCCCAATCCTAACCACTTCCCAATACCGCCACACGCTGGAGACCCAGCCTTTAGTGTATGGGGCTCTGGGGACACCTACCCTCCAGAGCACATAGAGTGTGTGTACCTGAAGAGCCAAATGCATAACAACAGTAAATAGATCCTGGGGCTGGGAGGAGGAGCAAAGGGACATGTTGGAAGGGTACAGATTTCCAACTGTGGGAGACATAAAAGCCTGGGAGACCTGTCCCGCACTGCTGTGAATACAATTAATCCCACTAAACAGTGCACTTCGAGATGGCTAAGATGCTACAGTTTATGTTATGTGATTTTTTTTTTTTGCCATAATGAAAAAACTTTCATAACTTGCAACAATACAGATGCCAATATACAGTGCATTATTTTGAGACGACAGTCAATGTTTCATAAAGCAATGGCACCCAAAATGCAGGAAATGGGAGAAACATATGACATCTGTCTTAGAAAGTTTCATAAAATAATTATTGAGAAAATGAACAGCTAGCAGAATAAGCTATGCTTGGGTGTAGCATAGTAAAGACAGCCTATGGCTCTGCAAGTTTCTGAACACTTATTCTTGGCTCCTGGGCTTCAATAAGGCACAGCTACCCGCAGTGTGCACAAAGACACGTGCACATTATTAGAAAACATTTGGAGCCTCCGTCACTGGGCACAAGACAACTCCGTCACCCTCGACGTCCGCTCTTACAATGGACGCCGCTCTGCCACTCTGTCCTCCACGTGAAGCCTGGCTACGTCCACACGGCACAGACAAGAGCTGCAGCTGCTGACGTCACGGATGGACACAGCTTGGAGGCGCAGGAGGGCTCGGGGCAGAGCGGGGAGAGCTTTTGCTCTTAGGTGAGAGAACAGACTAATTAACTTGTTAAATCCTCCCTCTCAGCGCAAACGCTGTCAGTCCCCAGGAGGCCCAAACTTCCGTTTCCTTCCTCTTCTTCGTGTTCCAATTTGTGGTCGTGAGGTTCTCAGAAGAAAGGACGAGGCAACCAAGGGACATCTTGTAATATGAGAGAATCCACGTTATCTTGAATGTGTATATATGTGGGTCTAGACATAACACTCAGGACATCAATCACATTGCAAGACTGTTGGGTCCAGACATTGTTGAGAGAGAGTAAAAAGCAAGATAGATGTAATATGAATTATATGAACGACTTAAATCACTTGTAATATTTTCTGCAATATTTGTAACTTATCATGTGCAACCCCATTACGATGCTTCAGCTCGCTCTGTAAAATTCATGGCTCATTGCCTAATCTAAATATTGCTTTAAGAATTTTATTGACAATTTGTTGCCACGTCCTCCAAGGACCGAGTATTTCCAAGTTGAAATTAATTAAAAACTCTCTAAGAAGTACAATTACTTGGGAAAGGTCTTCGAATTTCACAGTACTGGCAACAGAATAGAAATTATGTGGACATCTTGATTATCACAACAATTCTGATTTTGCTGGAATAAGGGCAAGAAAAAAAATTAATAGAATAAATACATAATAAATGATGAGGGGCTGGGAGAGCTAACTCAGTGGCACAGAACTCAACTAGTGTGTATAAGTCCATGGGTTCAATCTCCAGCTCGTAAAACATACACAATTTTTAAAAAAAATTATGAATCACGTATGTTTTTATTTTATTACTCATTAAAATATCATCAGCCCATCAACAGCCAACCAGATGTGTAAGACAATAATTACGTTCGGGCATCTTTGATACTCTGCTGACATTCAGCCAGATAAAAACTATAGCTTTGTACAGATTTTATATTTTGCTATCACGAAGGTGTATTTGCCATATTTTACGTAACTGCTGATTAATTCGAGTTATACCTTTTAAACACTCGAGTACGGGGTATATAGATCTCCAGTTGTGTTTTGCTCTGGAGCCCACGAATGTGATTCGGACGAGGGATCTGCCCAGACCACATAGGACCCAGCTGCCCTTTCTGTCATTCACACAAGTGTCCCATGAGCACCTACTTGGTGCCAGGGAGCTACATCAAGGAGTGTGTTTTACTGTCTGTAACTGCGAATCCGCCATCTCACAGCCGCTGCATTGGGCAATTAAAAAAAAACAGATAACATTAATTTTTGTAATGTGTTCTATTTAACCCACCAGATCCCTAACATTATTTCAATATTTTGTTAGGGTTTTTTTTTTTTTTTTAAGTCTTGCATCCTTAATTTCCTTTAATTTCTTACTTTACACTTCATTTCTGGCCAGTGCATCTCCCACACTCAGGGCCATGTAGCCCACGGGCACAGAGTTGGACAGGCCAGTCGGAGCACACAGGCCACAGAGCTGCAAAATGGGACAGGAATTCTGCCTCTTTTATCTGCTGTCGGCTGTGGGGCTTTGGGCAAGTTATGAGCCTCTCTGAGCCTCAATATTCTCACTGGTGAAAAGGCTGTGAAGCTCTATAGATTGTGACTTTCAAGCTGCGATGCCGACACCCTCTGTGTGGTACCTATTGTCACTGTCCCCTGACTTATCATTATGATACCTGCTAGGGTCAGTTGCGAAGACCAAGGAGAAACACATGAGCCTGGAGCCCGTAGTGAAATGCACACTTCCAGCGACTCGGGACAACAGATGTGGGCGTTGCCCTGACGGGCCTGGCTGCCCCACTGGACGGAGTTCCTGTGCGGGGGACAGCAGGGTCTGTCCAGCCCCTGACCCAACCCAGCATGGCCTCCCTCCCCACCTGGCTTCTTTCTGTGCTCAGACAGGTGTGATGTCACTCAGCGCTGGGGCCTTTCCTCTCCCTCAGGGCCTAGCTAGAGCTCATGACTCAGGCCCAACACACATTTCCAGCCTATGAGGTGGTTTATCGGTTCAAAAAACAATTTTTCTGATGTGAGTAGGAGGACAGAAGGGAAGATAGTGCTGGGCTAAGAGCTGGAGACGGAAGGTGTGTGAAGAACTCTGTCTGCTCTTCTGAGTGGGCCCTTTCTCTCTCTGAGCCTCAGTTTCCTACCTGTAAAATGGGTGCATCAGACTGATGAGTGTCAGGATCTTCCTGTGGCCTCTTGAGGCTGGTTCTTAGGGCCCTGACCAGCCGGTAACAGCACAGGAGATGCACAGTGGATGCTTCCCCCTCATCACACACATTCGACCCGAAAATGGGTGTATTAGGACTGTCAAGCGCAAAGAGTTCAGGATGGTTCCGGTGCCTGCTATGGAGATTTAAAAGCGTTCACTGTGACATTGTTTTTTGCTGTTATTCTTCTAGCGTCCCTCTGACCCACGGGTCCTGCCCTTGCAGATTCAATCAAGCTTGGATCAGAAGTATTCTAAAAATTTACATCTGTCTGAAAAGGCATAGATTTTTTTCTTGTCTGCCTTCCCTAAACAGTACAGTAGTACGCCACCCACGGCAGCATGCTTCTCAGGTTCGGTGGTACAAGTGATGTGGAGATGACCAAAGTAAGAGGAAAGATATGCGTGTGACAAGCACATGCGGTGGTTTTTATATGAAGATTTTGGTACCTTCGGGGTCCTGGGACGAGTGATTACATGTTGCTTGTGTGGTTACAGTTCCTACGGACAACATCATTACAATACTATGCCAGTGTAGGCTGCTGGAGGAAGAGGCAGCGCTGGCTTCAGTGAGCAGAGTCCCAGGCATGGAAGGGACCCTGTGTCACTGGGCCTTCACATCATCTCTCTGACCAAGCCACCATGGTTTTCTCCGTCTCACAGACGAGGAGACTGAGGCTTAGAGAAAAGAAACCATTCACTCAAAGTCACACAAGTGATAGAGCAAGTGATAGAGCAAGGATTCGAACCTAGTTCCAACTCCCAGACCTTCACCTTTTCTCCTCTGTGCTGTCTCTGGCTTTGGCAGGACTGTTTCTGGTAAGAGCACTAAGCCCTGCTGGACTCTCTTTGAGGTGACCCAGCTAAACTCCCCTCTGCTAGGACAACCTGAGCCCAGACTCCCCAGAGTCTGCACCAGGCTGTCGAACGAGGGTCCTGCAAGTCTCCCCACATCCCGACCCCTAATCCAAGCTGTGGCCTCGGTAGGTATTTCCTGGACAGGCCTTCATGGCACCCGAGCAACCAAGAGCTCAGAAATCTCTTTCCACAGCCTCATTTGCATAATCCCCACAATCCAATGCAGACCTAGCTTCCCTTTGTGATATTAATTAAGTGGAGGAAAATGTCCTGGGCAAAGAGAACTGGCTCCTGTTTTTCCACTACTGTCGCCTCACGTCACCTCCATTGTTTGCCCTTTTCAGATAAATCACAAGGATGGTGCAGAATTGGAATTCAGAACAAAAGCTTGGAACCTTTTCCCATGTTTCCCCAGGCCTGGGTCCCCAGGGGTTGTCTGGGTCCCTCAAGACACTGAGGAAGACCTTCCCTGCTCAGTGACCAAGGACCAGGGGCCACTAAATGTTCAAATGTGTGATGAAACATGTTATTTGCATTTAGAAATTAATCCTAGCGGAAAATAATAGACGATTAGTTAATAGGTCGAATTGACAAGCTGGCTGCTTTCCAGTTCCATCTCTGAAAGTCTCATCATTGTGCTCTGCCCAGCTTTCGGGCACTCACTCACACACCACTCCCTCAGTCTCCTTGGGTTCCCCTTGAGCTCCTTGTCCCCCACTCACCTGCCAGTTTCCTGCCAAAGCCTGGAGAACGTCGCTCCACTGTGGCTCCTCACTGGGCGCGCAGCCTCAGTAGGTCACTTCCCTGCTCTGAGACTCAGCCTCTTGGCTCACGAGATGAGAGGGGTGGAGGGGCACGCGCCTGCTCGGGGATGTCTGTGAAAGCTGAGATGCTTGGCCCCTCACCTCTAAGCCCCTTTTCCTCCCTTCATCTCCCACCAGGAGATCTCAGTGCTGCCCTGACACTCCCTGGCCTGCCATGAGACTCTGGGCTGGCCATGCCCCTTCCAGCAGCCCCGGGGTCACCAGGGCCTGGACTGGCCAGGGACCCCCGCACAGCATGAGAGCCTGGTCCACACTGGGGCTGACAGCCTGAATGGGCCAAGCCTAGCACCTCAGGAGAGGAGCAGAATGTGCCAGGTTGTCAAGGTGGGCACCTAGGGCATAGTCCCCAAAGAGAAGGCCCAGGAACCTCAGGCACCCTTCTTAGGAGGATTTGGGGAGGAATCTGGGGTGATTTTCTTTTTTCTTTTTTTTTTTTTTTAGGTTTTTTTGAGACAGGGTCTCGCTTTGTGGTTCAGGCTGGCCCTGAGCTCAGCCTCAGACTCACATCACAATCCTCCTGCCTCTGCCTCCCGAGTGCTGGGATTACAGGCATGAGCCACCACGCCCGGCACTGTGGTATGTGGTACTGGTTGCTGCTGGGTGTGGGTCTCCACACCCAGTATTGTTATGTGGCTACCGGGGAATCGAACCCGGGTCCCTGCGCTTGCGAGACAGGCGCTGGAACCACTGAGCTAACTCCCCGGCCCTTTTCTTTCTTTTTTTTTGAGATAGGCTCTCGCTTTGTAGTTCAGGCTGGCCCTGAGCTCAGCCTCCAACTCACATCACAGCAATCCTTCTGCCTCTGCCTCCCAAGTGCTGGGATTACAGGCGTGAGCCACCATGCCCGGCACTGTGGTATGTGGTACTGATTGCTGCTGGGTGTGAGTCTCCATGCCCAGTATTGTATTGTATGTGGTTACCAAGGATCAAACCCGGGCCCTTGTGCTTGCAAGACAGGTGCCAGAACTACTGAGCTAAAACCCTGGCCTATGGGGTGATTTTTGTAAACTGCTCAGCACAGGCCTAGAAGCTATTATCACCATCTTTGTCTCGATGGCTACAGAGGCCTTAGATCCTGAAGGAGCACAGATCCTGCTCAGGCCTCCTGAGTTCTGGTCCCAGAGGAGAGATTCCTGGATGTGTCGATTTGTTAGCTCCCCAGAACCATGTCATCGGCTCCCAGGAGCCCATCCTCCTCTCTGTCCGCCCACCCTCCCACCAACCACCACCCACCACTCACCCACTTGGTGCATACGATGCCAAAGCAAGCATCCATTCCCCCATTTGGCAAATACTCCCTGAACATCTCTGTGCTTGGTCCTGTTTACCTGTGAGCCGGCTGTAATCTTTGCCCTTCCTGCTTCACTCTCGTGCCAGAGGGCTCAGCTACGCCTGGCTCTGTGACTTCTCTCGTCCCGGCCCTAAAAGGGTGGGACGTGTGCTGTGCTTCTGGTCTCTCTCCAACCCCAGTGGCAGTCACAGGGTGGCTCTTTGCGGCCATGCCTGGCTGGGGGCAGTGCTCCCAGCCTCCTGGGCCTGCACCCCCAGCTCACTAGTCCAGCTCGCCACCCTGCTGCACCTCTGTTGCCAGGCACCATTCAAATCGCTCTTTCATGCCTCCAAAGAGAGGAGATAGGGAAAAGGGCAGCCAGGTGAGCAGCCATAAAACTCACTTCCTGGGCACATAGATCAAAGCATCCTGTATCAGACTCAGCCCGAAACTGTAACAACCTCTCACCTGGATATAGCTCTCCACAGTTTACAGAGGCGGCTCTCACCTGCAAGCTCCTTTCATCTTCCAGCAAGGAAACCGAGGCTCCAGAAGTCACACACCACAAAAGCTGTGCACAAATGAAGTGGCTGAGTTGGGATTTGAACTCAGGTTCCTTGAATTTACTCTGGTGCCCTTTCAACCACACAGCAGCTACATGCTGCAAAAGACCTGAACCCACCGATCGGGAGGCCGCTCTGCCCCAGCCGAGTAGGGAGGCCTGGCAGGCTCGTGAGATTGTTGTGAGAACAAGAGAAGGTGACGCGTGGGGACAGGCTGTGAGAGAGACTGCCCACCACGAGCCAGGCACCCACCACCACACCCACACCCTCAGCCACACGCTGCACAATCCAGGCCTCCCAGTTCCCGGCAGGAAAGGAATCTGGCCAGGCCCAGGCCTTACAAACACTGGGCAGCATCCCTCCACCTGTTTCCAAGGCCACGCTGGTTCTTTCTGCCAGTACAAGGTGCTCCCATTTACTCCCGCAAGCGATGGTTCAGTGGCCGTGTGCCAGGCCCTTTGCTGGACTCAGGAGGTGACCAGGATGTGGTGGCCCCTGTGAAGCTTCCTGTCCATGGGGGGGCGTGGCCAGCCAGGTAAGGTAACCAGGATTGCATGTTATTCTCCAGCGGCAGGCACTTGGGGTTTGTCAGCTCATTCTGTACTCGTGACAAACCTGTACAGTTCTGGTCTATTTTACAGATAAAGAATCTGAGACTTAAAGAAGTTAAGCGTGTTGCTGGCTCAAGGTCACACAAGCCTTCAAGGCATACCTCCCCTAACTCCAAAGTTCATGCTCTGTCTGCACAAAGCTGCTTTGCGAAGAGCCGAGGGAGATCGAGGCACGTGCCATCTGCATCCTGGGGAGGTTGAGAGAAGGCAAATCCTGCAGCAGGATTCCTTGCAGATGAACTGAGTCCTGGAAGGCAGGATGAGGAGCCTGTGACGCAGGGTAACGGGAGGAAAGAGCTGGGAGGGGGAAGGGAAGCATGCTCAGGGATTGAGGACAAGAATTTGGCTGGAACAGAGGGTACCTGGATGTGAGGATTGCAACCCGAGAAACAGAGCAAGAAGATGAAGTTGCATGAGATCCAGCCTCCTATACTGCAGTTAGTTTTCTCCTGGCACCAAATAATTGGGAATATTGAGCACTTCCTATGGGACAGAGCACACCCGCTATGCTCCCAGAGAGTGCATTAACCCCAAGTACCACCAGGTGGCAGTTGAGAGACCGACTGCTTGAGACCCCAGCCCAGCCCAGCTCCTCCTGCTCAAGAGTCACAAAGACATAGGGCTGATGCCAGGCACTGGGTGGCTTCTAGGTGAGGCTGCTGGCCTGGACTCTCCGTTCAACTTTCCCTCTGTAGGCAAAAAGGCTGCAGCTCCCTGCAGGTGAACCTGGAAGGCACCGAACTTCTGGCTTTATGATCCGTCCATCCCTGTCCTTGGAACAGTACACAGGCGTTAGCAGTGAAAGCTTTCACAACTCAGACTAACGCACTCTCTGGGGTGCAAGGTGGGACAAGGACAGCTGCAATGCTGCACACACAGCGGGCGGCAGTTACACACCAAATGCACCTGCCAGGGAAATGCGGGGAACTGGGTCACAAAATATGAACAATGGCTCTCAGGCCGGGAAGATTTGGGGTGGCTTTAGTTTTCCTTCTTGACTCTTCTTTATTTTTTTTTAACAAGGAACAAGTACGACCTTTATTTTATTTCTCAAAAAAATTTTCTTAAAAGAGGGAGAAGATACACTAAAGGACTTTTAAAAGGCTTTTGGCCGGGTTTTCCTTTCAGTGTGGCCGTCTCCAGGAAGCCTTCCCCTGCTGCAGGCTGGGTGGTGACTTCGTCCACTGTGCCCCGAGCCCTTCACACCCAGAGTGGCAGCCCCTCCGTGACATGCAAACTGAGAGATGATGTGGGTAGGAAATACTCAGTAGATCATAGAGACAGTATGAAAAACATAAAATAGTTCACTAATTACATGTTGAAATGACATTTTGGATACATGGGGTTAAATCAATATGTTAAAATTAACTTCGTCTGTCTCCTTTTACTTTTGGAAGATTGGAGAAATGCTGGATGGCAGACTAAGGCCTTGAGCGGACTCGGGACGAGCTGTCCTGCCGAGCTACAACCCCAGCCTAAATTTTACTCTTTGTAGTGTGGCCACTAGAAAATTAAAAGCTGCAGATGGGCTTGTGTTATATTTGCTGTGGACGATGCTGGCTCGGGAACTTCCTGAGGGTAGACATGCAACTCTTCTACTTCAGACCCAGAAAAGCCCTGGCAAAGGTCACGAACTGATGGCAGAATTAGAACTTGAGCCGTCTCTGTACTGAGACTCCCTGGCCCGGCACTGCCTTTAGGCATGGGCTGACCCACAGCTGGCCTGGTGTGGGTCAGCCCTGCATCTGGGCAAAGAGATAAAGTGAGGACTTAGAAACTCCTGGAAGGTATACAGCAGGCCCGGCCACAGGGCCTTTGCATGTGCTCTGCTCTCGCAAGCAGTGGTCCAGTGACCATTCCCTTCTCCCTGGAATTCTGTTCCCAGTGCTTCTCTGTGTCTAGCTTTCCACTGTCATGCTTGCACCTCAGAGAGACCCACCCAGAAAGACTAGGTCCCTAGTCGCAGTCAGTCACCACCCTGTCTGTCTTCCTAGACAGTCACTATTATCGTCATCCTGCCCCTCTGTGGATCTCCCTGCATCAGGATACAGGCTCCTGGACAGTAGAGCCTTGTCACAGATGTGGCCCACCCTCCCTAGTGCCTGACACCAGGAGATGCCCAACTAATGTCTGTCAATCACATTTGATTGAAAGAGACAGACAAGCCCAGTCACTGATATCTTGCTCCAGAGACACAAAACCAAAATCAAATCTGTCAAGTGTGCTTGGGTATGTACCTTCACAATTCAGGGTTCCAGTTTCTGGAAACTGGTGCTCTGGGAGTTGGGCTGCCGGGCTGGCTCGGGCTGGCTTGCAGGAAGGCCTGGTTGAATTAGCATGAGTGAGTTGATGGGTGTGAACGCTGCTTTGTAAACTGTTAAAGCGTGATTGCAAATGTGGGGAGCTGTTGTCATTAGACAAATGAAGCTTCAAGCTGTCTCTTCCTTTACAGTGGGGGGCCAGGTCCGATGCTCTCTGGGCCTCTGGCCCCGGGAGTGTCCTGTTTCTCTCACTACCCACAGGTAGCTCTCAGTCTGCAGGGGTGGTAGGAATAATATGCAAATCGAAGACAGTGAGAGGTGGCAGGCGAGGAGCTGCGCAGTATGGGCTGATCACCTTTCGGGAAACCCCATAAACAAATTGGTTGGTCAGAGAGGCAGGAGACCAGAGTCCACTAAAGCTTGGTGGGTCCTGGCAGTGTATAAGGGGTGTCCCCTGTCTCTGGAGTGGAAAAGGCAGCCAGGTGCTGTGCCCAGCTAGGACAAAGAGGCAGCTGGAGGCAGTTGCCAAGAGACAGGGAGGAAGGGCCTGGCAGGACAGGATCCCGAGTGGAGAACGAGGCCACATTTAAGGCCAAAAACAATGGAAGCTAAGAGGTGCTTTATTTTTATTATTATCATCATTTCTATGCTTAGCCAGGTAAAGGTTCAGGATGGATGTCGACTTAATCAGATAGCTTTCAGTGATTCAATTTCTTCATGGCCTCAGTTTCCCACTCTGTGAAACAGGATGTGGGCAGTTGGTTAAGTCTTCAAGCTTTATGTGTCCCCGCACAAGGGTCAGGATGGGGTCTGACAGGGCGAACCCCACCACCAACTCACTGTGTGATCTTAGGCAATGACTCCTCTGGTCCTGTTTTATCACCTGAAAAGCCCTGCTTTTGCCTCCCAGGACTGAGAAGATTAAGAAGATGATATAGACACGAAGCCCAGCCTAGGGCTTTGTCCCAAGTTCTGTGCAAACGTGTCTTCGATATATTTTTTCTTTTGTTTCCTTCAAGAGACAGGTGACCACTAGGGGTGGGCAGCTGGTGACAAGGGTCCCAGGAAACAGAAGAGCTGAATCCACCCTGAACATAATGTGTCTTCAATAAATAGTTCTGAAGTTGGGTGTCCTGGGAGTCCTGGCCCAAAGTGGGCCAAGATCTGTGGCCCTCAAATCCTGTGTCCCCGGGAAGGTCTGACACCCCAGTAGTGAAAGTAAAGGCAGGCCACCGGTAGAAGTGGGCCCTCATGAGGCGCTCTGCCTGGTCTCTCCTTGCTCACGGCGGCTCTGCCTCCTTCTAGCCCTTCTCCTCCCGGTGATCATCCAGGTTCTGCCCATTTTAGATGAGATCTGGGAGTTTCCAAAGGTGACTCAGTTTCCCAAACCTTCCATGGTGCTGTTTTCTTAACTGGGACCGTTGGGCACACCCCGAAGGGAAAGCTTTCCTGGGACGTTTGGGTAGTTTGTGAGACAAAGGGTCAGAAGTTCGTGTGGCATAGACCGAACTTCAGCAGCCCATCCCTCCCCTGGGTTCTGACATCCACTGCACAGGGTGCAGAGCTCCTGGTGAGGTCTCCTCCGGATCATGGCTCCCAAAGGCCAAGGGCTCTGCCTGGGAGAATCCCAGAGGCCCCGGCAGCCGCCCCTCCATCCTCGCACAGCCTGTTAATGATGATGGTGATGAAGACTGTCATAGCGGGCCAGATCCACTGAGATGGCCGGGGTTATGTCCTCCCTGAAGGGACAGCTGAGCACAAAACCGGCTGCACAGACAGGTCCGTCCCACAGTGGGTGGATGGGTGGAGGGTAGCGCTGTCCACAGGGATCTCTCTGGGCCACCTCCACCCCTCCACGCCCAAGCTGCACTGGGAACAGATCCACAGAGACCGACCAGTGACTGAGAAGTACAATGTACTGAGAGAAGGGTCTGCGGGGAGGGGCAGTGCTCTCGCTCACAACAACAAGGCGGAGACCCGGGGCTGGGGTCTGTCTGCCAGGGCCAGCAGCCCCTGCCAGTGCTAGCTCCGCGGCCCTCGGGTTAGCGCCAAGGCCCACTACCCCAGTCGGAGGCCCCAGCCCAGCCCCAGCGCCTGGGAAAGCCGCCTGTTTTGTTCCCAGCCAACCTCCCCCCCTTTTCATTCATTGCAGTTCGGTCCCTCCGAAGCCGCAGGGACCCGGTGGCAGGGCTGAGGCGAGGGGGTGGCACTCCGGCCCTGACAGGTAGGGCCAGCCCCCGCCTCAGGGAGCCTCTTCTCCGCCCCCCACCCCTTCCCCTCTCCCTGCCCCTGTCAGCCGCTCCAGACGCTCTCAGGCTTTGCAGCATTCAATAAAAATTGAGAAACATTTGGGCTGAAATCGCTGCTTTATCTGGAGGAGCCACAGCGCCGGAAGAGACCACTGCCACGCGGGGGGATCTCAGGGTCCTGGCTGCCCCGGCGCGCGGAGTCGCCGCGCCCCAACTCCAGCCCTGCCCGCGGGCGACCCGGCGGACTCTGAGGGACGTGGGCACCAGGTGGCGTGCGGCCAGTCGGGGTATGGGGCGCGCTTAGGGCAGGGGGACCGGGCCGGGCTCCCCCCGCGCCCGCGGCTCAGGTGGGCTGTGCCCAGCGCTGGCGGAGCCCGGGTCCCCGTTCTGCCCGGGCTGGATGGCTCATTCTGCTGGCTGCGCGGCGGCGGCGGCTGTGTGTGCGCCGCGCCTCGCCGCTCCCCCCGGCTCCCCGAGCCCGGGGCGCGCGCTCCCGCCCGGGTCCCGCGGCGCGGTGGCCCGAGGAGCCGGGAAGCGCAGCCATGGCCCTGCGGAGGCTGGGGGCCGCGCTGCTGCTGCTGCCGCTGCTCGCCGCCGTGGAAGGTGAGCGGGCGGGCGGGCGGCGATGGGGGCGGGGAGCGGCCGGGCACGGTGGCCCGGCGCCCACCTCCCCGCGGCAGCAAAGTTTGCCCCGGGGCCGGCGCGGGGCGCAGGTGGCCGCGGGGAGGTGTGTCCGGCCGCGCCGGGTGGCGCGGGCCCTGCGGGCGCCCGGGGCGCGGCGGGCGCTGATTGACTGTGCCAGGAGGAGGCAAAGGGACCATATTGCCGAGGCTTTGTAGCCAGCCCGGCGAGCGCCGCCCAGGGCCGGGGCTGCCCACGCGCGCTCGCCGCCGGCCGCCGGGGCAGACCCCCGAGCCGGCCTGGCCTCGCTCCGCGGCGGATGCAGGAGCGAGGGGCCAGGGCCCCCGAAGCGCAGCCGGGGCTGGAAAGTTTGGCAGGCAGCGGAGGGAGGAAGGCGCCACTGGCTGGCCGGGGTGGGGGCCCCCAGTGTGCACGCCCCAAGAATGGGGGCCTGGTACACCGAGCGCCAGGACTGGCGAGAGTGGAAGCAAGCGCTCCGTGCCTGCCCATCGCCCGCGGCGTACAATGGGATCCCCTCCCCGGGAGGACTGCGCGGGGGATGGGTCTGTGGGCATCTCTTGGCCGCCCAAGCTGGGTCTCGGACATTCCCTGCTGGCCACCGCCCCACGGGCGGTGGAGCTCAGCGTGGCGGCCGGGGCCTCGGGAACTCTCCAGCTGCCACCAGGGCCGGACCAGAAGCTCTTGCCATGTGTTGGCCTTGGCCAGGGTCACTGGGCCCTCTCCCTGTGGCCTCTTGTGTTGGTACCACCCGACCCCCAGGAGGGCCGGAGCTGCTGCCGGGTCTGTCCAGGGAGCTTGCTCTGGAGGGAAAGTTGTTAGTGGGGGCTGGGTGTGTCCACCAGGAATGGCTGAACTTGTGGGGCAAGAAATGAATATGAATAATGGTTCTTGGGTGTACTGCACTTTACAGTTTTCAACCCGCTCCACAGTTTAAGAAGTTCTTTGCTCTACACACAGCTTTCTGTGTTTTACAACAGGGCTGCAGTTGACAAGGTACTTCATGCCTTTACAAAGTGTTTCCCAGGCTGCGATTGTGCTGAATTCTTCAAGATAAGTCTTCCAGGAAAGCCAGATGGCATGACTGCTCTCCCCCTTTAACAAATAGGGAAACTGAGGCTCAGAAAAGGGCAGTGTCCCACTCGGGCTATTGAGTAGGAAAAAAAAAAATACTTGGGTCAAAAGTCTTTGCAGCAGGACTCACTTTGCTGAGGTTTCTTGGTCCCTAAAGAGAGTGACCCCTTCCAGGATTCTACCACCGTGGGCTGAGGGCTGAGGCATTACAGATCCTCTTTGCAGGTCGCCTTGGGGTGTTAGGCGCCTCTTCCCCTCTTGAAGCATAAAAAAACTGGTCCAATGAGGCATGGGGGCCACAGTCTGCAGATAGTAGGACAGGGAACCCAATGTTGTAACTTTACTTTCTCTTCAAAAATGAGGGTGTTAGTGACCACAGTGGGGATGGGGGGGGGGTCCCTGGATGGCAGCCACAGTTTCTGGCACCATGGCAGCTGGATTTGGCGGCTGCCTGTGGTTTCCCAGAGTGGGGCCGCCAGGGCACCAGGGTGCCAGGGTCCTGGGTGTGGAGGGCAGCCATGAGGCCGCCTGGCTGGCAGGAGCCCCCAGAATATGGCCGAGGTACCACTTATTAGCTCTGGCTTTGGGGAAATGACTCATGTGCTGGCCTGCTATACATTGGGATGTTTACAGTATTATGGGAGCTTGGCATAAATATTGCTATTTAGGTTGTAGTCAGCGATGCTGGAGGGGAGGAAAATCGGCCTGTCTCACATTGGAAGAGGCCTGGGTATGTTTTTAATTACCGTAGGGTAGATGGAAGGGCCATGTCTGTCCAGCGTGGCCTTGGCGGGGGGTGATTGAAACCTGGGGGGCAGTGGTCGGACTGGACCTCAGCTGGACGCCGACACAGGGCCGGTTGGCAGCCAATGTCACAGAAGGGGCTCCTTCTCAGACTCCACTTGGTGGGGAAGGAATCCAGGGCAGGCCAGAAGGAGAGCCTCAGTGGGTACCCCGAGCCTTGCTGCCAGCTCTTTCCCTGCACCCTGGACATGAAGGAAGTTTGTCTGTTGGGGCTCCTACAGATCTGGCCTCCTGAATAGACAGGTGATATGAGGTGGGGACCAGGGGACCTGTTTCAAGTTTACTGTGGGCCCCTGGACCGACTCCTTCCCCTCTGGAGGCCTCATTTTCCCTGGATATGAAATGGTCTCTTGTGAAGCCATCGTTTCTCCCCTATTTCTTCTCCCCAAGCCTCAGTTTCCTCATCTGTGTACTGAGAATTGTAAAGCCTGTCCCACATGTCAGAGGGGTTCTTTGTGAGGATCAGATCAGATCGAGGACAAGGACACCCCTGTGAAGTAGGTATGGGCTTTGTGGGGTACAGGACGCAATGAGCAGTGTTGCTCACAGCGCATCCAGAGGACAGGTGGGTCCTCCGGAAGTAGCACGACCTGGCAGCAGGACAGAGGCTCCCAGCACCCGGAGCCATGTGGCCACCAGTGCTCCCTTTCCCCTTCCCTCTCCTCAGCTTCTCACCTGGTAACAGGGCAGGCTTGAGTATTGAGGCGCTAGGAAATCCCCAGCTCCGTCCTGTGGAATGTGAGAGAGAAATGTGTGTGTGTGTGTGTGTGTGTGTGTGTGTGCTGTGCATGTGCGTGCGTGCATGTGTGTGTGTGTTTGTGTGTGTGTGTGTGTTGGGGGCCTTCCGAACAAGGGTGGTAAGCTTAGTATCTCCCCGAAACCTTGAGGCCCCCTCCGAGAATAACAATGTGAAGAACATTTGGAGCTGGGGCCTTTGAGAGAAATGGAAAAGCCCAGGGGACACATCCAACAGGAGAGACGATGGCGGACCCGCCACTAGAAGGAATCCAAAGGCTGAGGTCCAGGGAGAGTCGGTCACTGCTCACATTGCTTCGTTTGCTCTCTGAATATTGATGGAGATTCCTCTCTGCCTGGCGTGATGCTGGGCCCTTGGGCAGGCAGGGAGACCAGGGACAAGCTGACAGGGAAAACGGTTGGCAGGAGTGAACGTGAGAAGTGTGTCCCAGAGTGCTGCCAGGAGGAAGTTGTGAGCCATGGGGGCAGCAGTTTAGGATGAAGAGAGGGTTATTGCATCTTTTCTGGCTCTATACTTTGCCTCGTTTCTCTGCCTGTTCTTCCTACAGTGAAACTTTCCTGACCACCTGACATGCTACTAAACTGTGCTCTGAGGAGTTATGGAGGTTGACTTGGGGGCCGCGAGGATGAGGAGAGTTTGGTCTGGAAAACAAACAGCTTTTGGGAAGGCAATGGCGTGGCACATGATCAGGCACTGTCCTGGGTGTTTCTGTGGCAGATGGGTATAGAGAGCAGCAGTGAGGATGAGACTGAGATCGGATGGGTGGCACAGGCCCCAAAGGGCTGGGATGAAAGGCTGAGGAGTTTAGATTTGAGCCAGTGAAGTAGGGGCACAACTGGAGATTCCTGAGCCACGGAGGGACTGGCCACGTTGGCCTCTGGAAAGATTTCCATCCAATGGGAATGTTCACATGAACCAGATCTGGTCCTGCACAGCTGCGATACAGTCGGCCTGTCTCTTCCCTGCTAGGTTGTGAGTTCTTTGAAGGCTGAGACCCCTCAGGTCCATTTTTTGTGTCCACAGTTTTTGTCCAAAGAGTTCTGTTCAGAACGCTACCTTTCCAGAGCCCCTCTCTGATGACCTCCTCTAAAACAGACCCACTTTTGCTGCTTTCTATCTTAGCAGCTTTGTTTTACCTGATGGCACCTAATGACTCCTGAAACGGACCAGAGACTTTTTCGTTTCTCCATCTAGTGTCTGCCTGGCCCATATACTGGAAATTCCAGGAGGGAAGAGAGTTTCGCCTGCCGTGTTTACTGTAGCATCCTCAGTGCCTAGCACCGCACTTGTGGGTGCCTAGCGACTGGTACACAGTCAGCTAAGGAAATTGAGGCACCTAAACAAGTGAATAGACAAATAAATGAATATATTTGATGGGCGAATAAATGGATATAGACTATTGTATTATGTGATATGCATCAGGACAAGGGTACTGGGCTGGAGGAGGGAGTCCTCCCAACTCAGGAAATCAAAGAAACCATCCCAGAGAGAGATATTGAGGGAATGGAACAAACAGGATACAAGAAAGAGTCAGAGGGTGATAATAGAACAGCTCGGCTGGAATAGAGCTTCACGGGACCAGCAGGCGTGTGTGCTTAAAAGAAACCTCCCAGTTGAGAGTGAGGAGCGGGCCTCTCCCCACCCACCTGTGTCCCTTCTACCCTTGACCTGGCCCTACAGGACCCACCTCTTGGACATTACCTATCTAGGACCAGAGACTTTCAGTGGATTAATTTGGAATTGCTTTCCCTTTTATGTTTATTTCTTCTGCTTTTCATTTCAAAGAAGGTTGCTTTCAACTGGAAAACCAGGGCTTAAAGTTAAAGCCCAAATGCTGTACAACTCAAAAACACATTGACTTAGTCCTTCAACCCTCCATCCGTCCGTGAATTTCAGGAATCACCATACAGCGCCCGGTCGGGTCGGGTGGGAGAGAGATTCTGGCAGCGGTGGAGAGTGGGGCCCCGCAGACTTCATGGACAAGGTTGGGTAGAGGAGGGGGCAGCCTGGGGGGGAGGTGACACGTGACTCCCAGCTCTGCGTCCTGTGCAGCGCAGGTCTAAACTCCCTGCCCTCACTTCCTCGGTGTCCCACAGACAGTGCCAGGCGAAGGCTGTGTGTGTTCCCAGCGCTTCTGGGTGCCCCTCCTCGGAGGGCTCGTGGGTGTGGTCGGTGACAGCTGGGGCCTGTGTGGCCCTGGCTTGGCCTTGGGATTGTCCAGATGACAAGTTGGCCCTCCTGCCCCCTCCACTTCACGGTCTCCCCTAGCCCCACAAGCGTGAGTAGACCTTGATTCCTCCATGACCTCCTCGGGGGACACTCCTGGGGTGCTCCAGGGGGGTATTTTACATCCTGGGGTCCTGGAGCACCCCGAGATTACTCCAGGATATTGGCTGTTTGGGTGGGGTTGCACAGGACTCAAATAGTAATAAAGACGTCAGTGGCTCCCCTATGCCCAGGAGATGTTTCCCCGCCTCCTCCGGAGGAGTCCTTTGCTTCCCCCCCACTGTCACCCCCACTTCTGCTGTGGGTAGCCCTTATCCGACCTGTGGATTGTCTTTGACACCTCTGTCCTTTTCATCAGAAGCTGCGGTCCTCTGTCAGCGACGGTGAGCTTTCAGTGACCCAAACAGCCCGCCTCAGCCATGTGCTGTCGGTTTACCACCCCTGCACTGACATTGCCGAGGTGCCCTGGGTTTCTCCGGGCACTTCTGTACGGCACAGATGAGGCAGCAGCTGGTCAGCTCTGTGTGCCCAATCACTTGTGCTTTGGGTCCCAGGCGGGATCCCTGCACACAGAAGGGCCCCCAACAGGAAAGGGCCAGTGGAGTTGTCCGGCCGGTGCCTGGGAGCCCCGAGGGGGCAGGGCCCAGGGCTGCAGGTCGGCAGGGGCAGACCTGGCCTCACCGAAATCTCTGAGGCCTGCGTGCCCAGCTCAGCTGGAGATTTGGTAGCTTGGGAAACAAGGTTGGGAGGCTGTGTTTTTAACACACTCTTAGATCACTCCACCAGGCAGGCACGTTTGCCCTGCAGTGGCCCAGGATAAAACCCAGGACTCCCAGGAGAGGAGGAGAAAACCCTGCCGGAAACTGGAAAAGACTGAAATGAGGTGAAATCAATCAGAATTAGTACCCACCTCCCCTGCGGCTGCCTGCGGCTGGTGAATAAAAAGGCAGGCAGGGAAGAATGTTTGCACAGCTCCCAGGGGTGGGGCGGCCGTTGGCCACAGCACCTGGAAGGTTCCTGATTGGGATCAGCCCGTCGTCTGATAAGGCCTGGAAAGCGTTTTAGGGCCTTTTAAAGCAGCTGCCTTCCGGGGGGAGGGGACGGCCACTCCTCAGCACCCTGTGTCACCTGGGGGCTTCCCCAGGCCACTGAGGCCTCCTCGCTAGGTGAGCTGTGCAGGGCCATCTGCTGCCCCTGTGCAGTGCCTCAGAGTGGGGTGTCCTGGGAGGGGGGACCATGTCTGCTCTGTGGACTTGAGCAAGTGGCGCCCTCTCTGTGCCTCAGTTTCTCCCGCTGTACAGTAGAGACAGGACCGGTTGGAGGCTCATGAGAGTTAAATGAAATCCTGTGCACAACAGCCAGCAGCACAGCCCGCCACTCCTCAGCCTCCGGATCTGGAGATGTCACCACCGGCTCCCGGCCCAGGCACTTCCTGCTTCCTCGAAACTCTTAGGCCTTTACCTGCACCCTGGCCACTTGGGCCCCCCCCCCCACGAAGCAGCACACTCTGGGCTCTGGCGTGGAGTCCCCCTCTCCTTCCTTTGTACCTCTGGCTTCTTGCTCTCCCTCTCGGAGCCTTGGCCCCCTCCTTTCTAATGGGGGATAATGATAGTTCCTGGTGCTTGCAAGGGTTGTGTGGAACGGCTGCTGCTCTACTCTAGCGAGCAGAGTGTGTCGCAGGAGCAGACAGGGATGGTTGCCGTGTGGCTCCATTCCTTGGGATACTGGAGTCGAGGCTGGGGATGTGGGTGCTATTTTGCCAGGTTTCCCTGTCTGCAGCTGTGTCTGTCCCTTCCCCAAACCACAAGAAGTCAAAGGTGGAGTTCTGTTCCAGGTCTAACTGATTGCTGCTGTGTCGCCAAGGCCCCCAGCCAGCCTCTGGTTCTTTCTACCCCAATCTGGCCTCCCTCATCCCAGACACAGGATTCTTCATGGCCGTGCTCTTGGCCCAGCATCTGCCAGGCACCGGCTTCTCTGCCCACCATCATGGGGATGGCTGTCAGTCCCTGGGCCAGGTGTCATACTAAGGGCATTGCCTGTGGTCTCCTGCCAGCTCTGCAGGTAGCTGTGTGATTATGCCCATTTCACAGACAAGAACAGTGAAGACCGGTGAGTGAGACTAGCCTGAGGACACTTGGGGAGTGGTGAGGCTGGGATTTCAAAGTAGGCCCAGGCAATTCTGGAGCCCCCACTCTGCACTCGTGCTGCTTCTGCAACTCACCTCCCCTCTCAGAGGACAGGCTTGGCTCTGGCCAGTCTCCGAGGCAGCCGTCCAGCCTCTGATTCTCTCAACATCCTCAGATAATGGGAGCAGGAGGGTTCTGGAACTCACAGACCTGCCATAAAAATGCAATCGCTGTCATAATGGTCAGAATAATGTTGTTGTAACTTAGACAAATCGAGTGTTAACTCATTGTACTGTGAGGGGCGCCTCCGCTGAGAGCTGGGACGCTTGAGCAGTTGCAGGTCTGTTTACAGCTTGTGCTTCCAAAAGCATGAACTCACTGGGCTTCGCAGCAACCCTGCAAGAGGCCCATTTTAGAGACAAGGACACTGAGACCTATGGGATACCCGAAGCCAGTGGCCAGACCCAAGGCCAGTCTCAATAACCCAGAGAGCAGTAATCCTATTAGCATTCTTAGCTGGCATTTAAAAATTGAGAGACTTTACCCAAAAAATCCTCTTTCTGGCTTCTCTCAAAAGGCGAACAGTCTGGCTCTGCTGGGCTCACATTCCCACGTGGCCACATCTGGCTGGAGCCGGATGGCGCCGGCTTCTTCAGACCGAACCCATGTGCACTGGGAGCACCGCTTGCCTCTGCAAGCATTACCTTCCGGTCCCGGTGGGGTTCAAGTTGAGCTCCTGGGGGACCGGGGAGTTAGCTCAGTGGTTCCGGCGCCTGTCTTGCAAGCGCAAGGGCCCGGGTTCGATTCCCCGGTAACCACATAACAATACTGGGTGTGGAGACCCACACCCAGCAGCAACCAGTACCACATACCACAGTGCCGGGCGTGGTGGCTCACGCCTGTAATCCCAGCACTCGGGAGGCAGAGGCAGGAGGAT
>PVIR01024455.1:0-25921 GCA_004026965.1 Petromus typicus | reverse complement strand
AGCGCCATTGTAGCAGTTCAGGAGCCAGAGCCTTCCTGCCTCTAAAGCAGACAGGAGAACGTGTTTTGACTGTATTGATTGAGTGCCTCATGTGGTGTGCCAGAACTAGGGGTTTTTGTTTAGGTCCCAATACAGACTGCAAAGAACAACCCAGGAAACACTGCTATTTTAAGGTTCCTAACTATTAGAAAGAAAGTGACTTGCAACAAACAGCACCAGAAAACAGGGCAGGTCAGAGATGAGGAAACATTCAAAGTCTCAGACACAAAGATCCTCACCTCAAGGTAACACAGGGGGAAGGGAAATAGAGAAGTGTGAAGCCCAGTCTCCAGGGTCCTCAGAAATGGTAACCAAAGCAGATCTAGTAAAATGGAACTCAGAACTGATCTCTGAGATGAAAGCAGAGATATTGGACACTGTCAACATGATGATTAATAAAGATAAAGAGGAAATCATGGAGTTGGTAGAATCCAAGATAGCAAAAGCAATGGAACTTTTTAAACACCTACAAGCAGAAGCCCAGGAAATTAAGAAAGAAAATGAAAGTTTGCGCAATAGAATGAATTTGGCAGAAGATCAAATTTCAGACCTAGAAGACAGGATCTCAACCAATGAACTGGAAAGGCATAATCTATAGAAAAAAGCAAGCGATAATGAAGAGTCAATCCAACAGCTCCTAGATCATTCAAAGAAGAATAACACAAGATTGATTGGAGTCACTGAGGAAGCAGGAGATAATGCTAAAGACATCAAAAAGCTATTCACAGAGATAATGGCAGAAAACTTCACAGAAAAAGATAAAGAACTGGACATACAAACATATGAAGCATACAGAACGCCACATGCCCGTGACATGAAAAAATTCTACACCTAGGCATATAATCATCAAAGTCCCAGATATCCAAAAAAAGAATGAAATATTGAAAGCAGCCAGAGAAAAGAAAACAGTTACATTTCAAGGGAAGTCCCTCAGGATCACAGCGGACTTCTCAACTCAAACACTCAATGCAAGAAGAGCCTGGAGTGAAGTCTTCCAAGTCCTAAAGGAAAACAACTTCCAACCCAGACTAATGTACCTTGCAAAACTATCCTTCAAAATGGATGGGGAAATAAGATACTTTCATGACAAAGAACACCTGAAAAACTTCACAAATACGAAACCTGTGCTCCAAAACATTTTAAAGAATATCTTGGAGAAAAATAAGGAAAGTTACAAATCCATGAGACCTAACCGAGTCAACCCATGGGAACAAACAAGAAACTGATGGGGAAAGGACAAATGTAGAATAACATAGCCAAGAACAGGAAAACATGGCAGCACTAAATTTATCTATATCAGTCATAACCATTAATGTCAATGGACTCAACGCGCCAATTAAGAGATACAGACTGGCAGAGTGGATCAAAAAGCAAGATCCGACAATCTTCTGCATACAAGAAACACACCTAATTCAGAAAGAAACCCATGGACTAAAAGTAAAGGGATGGAAAACAATACTCCATGCAACAGGAAACAGTAAGAAAGGAGGAGTGGCGATTTTATTTGCAGACAAAATAGACTTCAAGCCAAAACTGATAGAGATAAAGATGGACACTATCTTTTAGTTCAGGGAAAAATCCAAGAGACAGAAATCACAATCTTAAATATCTATGCTCCAAATTCTAATGCACCCAACTATATAAAACAAATATTAACGGACTTGAAAAACCAGATAAACTTCAATACAATAATAGTAGGGGACCTCAATACCCCACTGTCACAAAGAGACAGATTGACTGGACAAAAAGTCACTAAGGAAATCCTTGAGCTCAACCAGACTCTTCAGCAGATGGACTTAATAGATGCCTACAGAGTATTTCACCCCACAAAGTCAGAATATACATTCTTCTCAGCTGCTCATGGATCGTTCTCCAAAATAGACCATGTGCTCATTCATAGAACAGGTTTAAGCAAATATAAAGGGATTGAAGTTATCCCTTATAAACTGTCGGACCATAGTGCCCTGAAATTGGAGCTGAATAGCAAAGGAAAGCCCAGGATCTTCACAAACACATGGAAACTGAACAACACTCTGCTCAACAACCAATGGGTCACAGAAGAAATTAGAGAAGAAACTGAGCAGTTCTTATAACTAAACGATAACCCCAGCACAACATATAGAAATTTATGGGACACAATGAAAGCAGTTCTACGAGGAAAATTCATAGCATCCGGAAAACGGAGCAAGCTCAAATTAACAATTTAATGCTGAACCTCAAGTGACTAGAAAGAGAACAGCAAAACAAACCCAAAGCTCACACTAGGCAAGAAATTATAAGGATCAGGGCAGAAATTAATGCAATAGAAATCAAGAGATCGGTTCAAAAAATCAATGAATCTAAAAGTTGGTTCTTTGAGAAGACAAACAAAATTGATAGTCCCTTAGCCAACCTCATTAAAGAAAGGAAGGAAAAGGCTCATATCTATGCTATTAGGAATGAGAACTGAGAAATTACTACCGACCCAGAGGAAGTCCAGAGGATAATAACCACCTACTTTGAAAATTTATACTTCAATAAAATGGAAAATGTAGAAGAAATAATAGATTTCTAGACACATATGAACTCCCAAAGCTAAATAAAGAAGATATAGAAATATTAAATGCCTCAATAACAATCTGTGAAATTGAAAAATGTAATTAAAAACTTGCCAACAAAGAAAAGCCCTGGACCTTATGGTTTTACTGCTGAATTCTGTAAAACTTTTAAAGAAGAGTTAGTGCCTCTACTTCTGAAACTCTTCAATGAAATTGAAAGGGAGGCAGTACTCCCAAACTCATTCCAAAAGCAGAGAAAGACCCAACAAAAAAGAGAACTACAGGTCAATATCTCTAATATCGATGCAAAAATCCTCAGTAAGATCCTGGAAAACAGAATACAGAGAATTATCAAAAAGATTATTCACCCTAACCAAGTTGGTTTCATCCCAGGGATGCAAGGATGGCTCAACATACGTAAATCAATCAATGTTATACACTATATTAACAGGCTTAAGGACAAAAATCATATGGTCATCTCAATTGATGCAGAAAAAGCGTTTGACAAAGTACAACACCCATTTATGTTCAAAACTCTACAGAAGGTCGGAATGGATGGTGTGTATCTCAAACTAATAAAAGCTATCTATGAGAAACCTTCAGCCAGTATCATGCTAAATGGTCAAAAATTGAAACCTTTCACACTAAGATCAGGAACAAGACAAGGGTGTCCTCTCTCACCACGTCTGTTCAATATAGTTCTGGAAATATTAGCCATAGCAATTAGGCAAGAGAAAGAAATAAAAGGAATAAAGACTGGAAAAGAAGAAGTTAAATTATCATTATTTGCTGACAACATGATACTCTATCTAGAGGATCCTAAAAACTCAATTAAAAAACTGCTGGACCTAATCGCCAATTTTAGCTGCATAGCTGGTTACAAGGTCAACGTTCAAAAATCAATAGCCTTCGTATACACAAACAGGAGACCCACTGAGATAGAAATTGGAGAATCAGTCCCTTTCACAATAGCACCCTAAAAAATAAAATACCTCGGAATCAATCTAACAAAGGAGGTGAAAGACCTCTATTCTGAAAACTACAGCACTCTGAAAAAGGAGATACAAGATGATATCAAAAGATGGAAAGACATACCTTGCTCCTGGGTAAGAAGAACCAATATTGTCAAAATGGCTATACTCCCAAAAGTACTCTACACATTCAACACAATCCAAATTGAAATCCCAACAGCGTATTTCACAGATCTAGAGAAAAAAATCCAAACTTTCGTCTGGAACCACAAAGTACCTAGAATAGCCAAAGCAATTCTAAGCAACAGGGACATGGTGGGGGGTATCACAACTCCGAACCTGAAACTATACTATAAATCCACTGTGATAAAAACTGCGTGGTACTGGCAAAGTAACAGACCCAAGGATCAATGGAGTAGACTAGAAGAATCAGAAACTACTCCAGATACACTGAGCCACCTCATCTTTGACAAAGGAGCCAAAAATCCTCAATGGAGGAAAGATAGCCTCTTTAACAAATGGTGCTGGAAAAACTGGGCTTTAACTTGCCAAAGACTAAAACTAGATCTAACTGTTGCACCATGTACCAAGCTAAAATCAAAGTGGATAAGAGACCTAAATATTAAAACAGACACTCTAAACCTACGGCAAAGCAGATTAGGTAAAGCTCTTGAAGACATTGGCTTAGGGAAAGACTTCATGAACAAAACTTCTGTAGCACAGGAATTGGCTGAGGAAATCAACAAATGGGACCTCATTCTTTTAAAAAGCTTCTGCACAGCAAAGGAAACCACCAACAGTGCAAATAGGCAACCAACAATGTGGGAAAAAATCTTTACCAGCTGTTCCTCAGACAAAGGGCTACTCTCTAGAATATATAAAGAGCTCAAAAAAATCAGCCCACCCAAATTTAATGACCCAATTCAAAAATGGGCATCTGAAATGAACAGATGTTTTTCAGAGGAAGAAGTAAGAGAAGCTAAGAAGCATATGAAGAAATGCTCAACATCATTAGTCATTCGAGAGAAGCAGATGAAAACAACATTGAGATTTCATCTCACTCCACATAGAATGGCTGCCATTTCAGAATCAGCCAACGACACATGTTGGCGAGGCTGCGGAGAAGAAGGAACCCTTCTGCACTGTTGGTGGGACTGTAGACTCGTACAACCCCTGTGGAGATCAGTTTGGAGATTCCTCAAAAAGCTAGGATTGGCTGTCCCATTTGACCCGGCCATCGCCTTGCTAGGTATATACACACAGACTAGTGAGACACTATAAAACAGAATTAACAGACTCATATCACAGTGACATATGTGCACCCATGTTTATAGCAGCCCAATTTGTGATTGCTACATCTTGGAAACAACCCAAGTGTCCATCAACTGGAGACTGGATAAAAAAGCTGTGGTTCTTCTACAGAATGGAGTATTAGTCTGCCATTAAAAATGGTAAGTTTGAATCATTTCTACTTAAATGGACATACCTTGAGGATATCCTCATAAGTGAAATAAATAGGGCACAGATAGGTACATATCGCATCCTTTCTCTGGTATGAGAAAATAAAGATGTAAATGAGCCCTAGAATTGTATGTTATATATTGTGAAATAGAAAATGTTCAATGTAAAATAGAGTGAAGGGGGAAAAATAATGAGACTGTAACAAAAAAGTAAGGAAACAAATTTTATGTATATGGGGGGCGATAGTGTGGGTAGGGCTATGGGAAAAAATGAGAATTAAGTTGTTTCTTATACTGGTACAAATCCCCATTGTGGAGTGCAATCGTGATGCATATATGTAATGTACCAATAAAGACTAAAAAATTAAAAAAAAACAATTACTAAAATGAGAAATGAATATGTAGAGATCTGACAACAGAGTTGATCAGGCAGCGAAAAAAGCCAGTGGGCTCGAAGAAGGGCAATTGTGATTACTCAATGTAAAGTACAGAAAAAGGAGGCTCAGAAGGAGAATAAATACATCCTGACAGGCCCAGTGATAACGTTCTTGTGAGACACTATAAGGCATATTATTTATTACACAGAAGTTCTGGAAAAGTGGCTAAAAAAAGAGAAAGAGAATGAGATAAAGAATATTTAAAGAAATAATGGCTAAAATTTCCTCAAAATTACCAGAGATTTAGCTTAGTGGTTCTGGTGCCTGTCTTTCAAGGGCAAGGTTCCCACTTCAGTCCCTGGTAGGTCACAGATGTGTACATATCGTATCTTTTCTCTGGTATGAGAAAATGAAGTTGTAAATGAGTTGTAGTATATATAGTTGATATTGTGAAATAGAAAATATTTAAAAGGAAAGAGGTTGTAGGGGTAAATAACAAAGGGAAAAAGAATGTGATGATAATAAAGAAAAATAGAAACAAAGATTATTATATAGGGGGTGGGGAGTTGCAGGACGGAGGGAAAGGGGAAAAATGAGAATCAAGTCATGTCTTATACTGGTACAAACTCTCAATGTTGAATGCAATGATGATATGTATTCATAATATACCAATAAAGATTTAAAAAACAAAACAAAACAAAAACTCTTCAAAATTGAAGAACATCAATGATTACATATTTAAGGACCTCAGTAATGTTAAAGAGATTCACATCTAGGACATCTTTACACAATGTAAAAATGTAAGCGCAGTGAGAATCTCAAAAGCAGTAGGAGAAAAACAATTCATTGAGTAAAAGGCATGCATCCTAAATAGTGCCAGGGTGCAGCTCAGAGATGCAGTGCTTGCCTGGCACTGACTGAGTTCGACTCCCAGGACCAGAAAAGAAAAGAAAAAAAAAAAACAGGGTTGGGGATTTAGCTCAAGTGGTACAGCACCTATCTTGGAAGCACAAGGACCTGAGTTCAATTCTGGCACTGCAAAAAAAAACCAAAACAAAACACAAAAGCAAAAAGACCAAAGCTCCCTTCCCCCAAAAAGCATCCAAAATAATACTGTGAGTGACTTTCCATGCAGCAGCCATGCAGTTAGTGAAATGATATGTGCTACAAGAATTCTCTGTCAAGAAAACCGATACTTAATAAATAAAGGAGGAATTAGGATATTCTCAAGAAAATAAAAACCAAGAGACTGTAATGATAACAAGCCTTCACTGTAAGAAATACTAATGATATCCTTCCAGGCTGAAATGAAAGAGCAGAAACTTAAAAGTACATAAATAATCAAGAGCAGGCCAAGGATTTAACTTAAATGGTACTGTGCCTACCTTGGAAGTGTAATGGCCTGAGTTCAAGCCTTGGTACGGCAAAAATAAATAAATAAATAATAAATAAAATTAAAAATAAGTACATAAAAAATACAAAATAAAGAGCAATGGCAAAGGGAACTATATAAGCACAGAATATAAATATACTTTTTGCTTGTAACTTTTTTCCTGATTTGAGGCAACTGCATTAAACAAATGTTATACTGTTCACAGATATACTGTGTATAAATATGTAATGCATATGACAGTAATATCACATGAGACTAGGAAAAGAATGGAATTCTATACCAGTAAATGTTTTATATATTATTGAAATTAACATGGGCGCTGGGGATTTTAGTTCACTGGCACCACCACTTGCCTTGCAAATGCAAGACTCTGAGTTCAATCCTCAGTATCACAAAAAATAAAAGTAAAATATTTTAAATAATAAAAAAATAAAAAGAAATCAAGATGGCATTGATCTGAACTATATTGTTTTAAGTTAAGACATTAATTGTGATTCCCAAGCAAGGTATTTAAAAATTAACTCAAAATACATAGTAGCAGGAAAATAAAATTGAAAAGCATCCAGATTGAAAAGAAGTTGAACTATTTCTGTTTGCAGCTCTATTGCCAAGATAAAACCAATAGTACCAAATGATTCAGCATTGTTTCAGGATACAAACTCATTTAATATGTAAAAGTAAATTTTATCTCCATGTAACTATAATGAGCAGTCTGACAATAAAATTAAGAAAACAACTCCCTTTACAATAGAAGAAAGTATTCAAGAACATGCACGTGATGGTTGGATAAGCGCTGGTCTTCCACAGCCTCAGTCCCAGTATGGAAGTTTTGAGGGGTGGAGTCTTTAAGAAGCTAAAACCAATGGAAGGCAAATCGATCACAGCAGCTCCACCCCCGAGAGTGAATGAACGTTGTTCAAGGAAGTGAGCCAGATCTTATAAGACTGGATTAAGAGTGTAGTTATAGAGCAAGGCCACCTCCTGTGCTCCTTGCCTTCTGCATGCACCTGCTTCCTTTCTGCTTATTGACCATATTGTGACATAGCCAGGGACCCTCACAAGGATTCTGGCGTCCTGCTTTGTGTACCCTGAAGACACAAGAATGATACATCAAATGACCTCTTTAATTAAAAAGTTACTCAGCCATAGATATTCTGTTATAGACACAAAATAGACTATTACAATATTTTAACAGAAGAATTGCATCCTGAATTCTATTAGAAGTTGTTAAATGAAACTTAATAAAAAGATATCTCATGTTAAGTAAAAGAAAATATCTCAAGGCCATGGATTTAGCTCAGTACCACCATCACCTGTCTTACAAATGAAAGATCATGAGTTTGATTCCTGGTACAGCAAAAAGAAAAAAGAAAAAACAGAAAAAATAATCTCATGTTGGAGAACTTAAGATTGTTCACATGACAAAACTCCCCAAATTGATATTCAAATTCAAAACGATTTCCTTCAAAATCCCAACGGGTCTCTGTGGAAAGAAATTAGCAGTCTGCTGTAAAGATTCCTGTGGAAATTCCAGGAACCCAGAGACCTTGGTATGTAATTCAAACTGGCCTTGAATTCACTGTCCCCAGGCAGACCTCAAACTTGCCAGTGATCCTACCTCAGGTTCCCAAGGGCTGAGATTACAGGCATGTGCCACTACATCGGGCTCTAAAACTATCTGGAGAAATAAAAACAAAGTTAGAAGCTTCACACTTTCTAATTCAAATATTTATTACAAAGAGATAATAGTCAAGACAGTGTCGTAACCAGCATAAGTATAGAAATATAAGTAAATGGATTAATTTGAGAGTCCAGAATACACTCATTTATCCACAGCCAACTGATTTTGATAAGTGTGCAGAGATCCTTCAGTGGGGAAAGAATCTTTTCAACAAGTGCTGTTGGATCAACTGAGTGACTACATGCAACAGAGCAAAATTTTCTTTTACTTTCACATCATATGAAAAATTAACTTGAAAATGGATCAAAGATCTTTAGCCTATATAAAACTCTTCAGAGAAAAGCAGGAACAAATCTTTTTATTTTAAATTTGGCAATGGATTTTTGGAAATGACACAAAAAACACAACCAAAAAAGAAATATAGATAGGTAATATTTCACCACAATTAAAAGTCTTTGCGTCCAAGGACACTATTAAGCAAGGGAAAAGCCACTCTAAAGTTTGGTAGAACATACTTGCAACTTATATATCTACTACAAGACATGAATTTAGAATATTTTAAAAACAGTTACAGCTCAATAAGAAAAAGACAATTTAAAAATAGGCAAGAAATCTGAACAAACATATCTACAGACAAGATATGCAATAGGCACATGTAAAGAGTCTGGAAATTATTAGCCAGGAGGCAAATGCAAGTCAAATCTGCAATGAGATACCAATTCATGTCCCTGTTGTACATACAGCTGACAAGTGAAGTGAGGGTTAGGGAGTGCAGCTCAGCAGTAGAATGCTTGTCTAACTTATGTGAAGCTTGGATTCCGTCCCCAGTAGTGGAAAAAAAGTGAGACAATAATAAGCGTAGGAGAACTCAGAGCACTCACGTACTGCTGATGGGAACATAAATTGAACAGGCACTTGGAAAGCAGTTTTCAATGCCTCAACAAATTGAGCACAAAAAAACAAACAAATGAAACCAGTCCTCCACTCAAAAATGTATACAAATGTTAAGAGCAGCATTATTATAATAATCAAAAAGTAGAAACAACTCAAAGCCCATAAACCTATGAATGAACAAACAAAATACCATACATCCATCCAGTGGGATGCTATTTGGCTATAAAAAATGAATGAATTCTGCAACTTGGATGAATCATGCAAATATTATGATAGATGAGATAAACTAGACATGAGAGGACACATTTTGCATTATTCCATTTATATGAAAAATGTAAAATAAGAAAAACCACATACAAAGTAGTTAAGTAATTTCAAGGGCCTGTGATATGGGAGTAAGACAAATGAAACTGTTAAAGGATACAGGGTTTCTTCTTGAGGTTATAAAAATATTCTTCACTTAGATAATGGTAATGGAATATATTAAAGTCAGTGAATGGTTCATGTTTTAATAGATAAATTTTATAGGATATGAACCATATTTCAATAAAAAATTAAAGGAAGAGGGAATAAAGATATTATTTTGTTATATTTCCACTTGCTGAAGTTGAGTTTTACCACAAAAGGCAAACCATTACCTGAGTATAAAAAGCATACTTTCTAGCAGCACCACAGCATGACTTTTACTTCCAGAAGGAACAACAGATTACAGAAAGTTGGTACAAGTGGAAGGATGGCATGAAACAGGGCATATCGAATTTGAGTTTAACAGTCACCTAAAGCACAAGCAAGTTCAGTAGCTGTGTAACAATGATGCATGTGTAATGTAGCAAGTTCTGAGAGACATGCCATGGCAAGTAAAAGACAATGACAAATATGGGAGCTGGGTGGGGAACAGGATCTGCAGTGTTCAGCATGGGAATATCTTGGGAAAAACAAGATGTCATACTGATCTAGATAGATCATAAACAGTTGAGCTAATGTCCTGAGTCTAGAGAATTCTCGGACTGGGATATATTTCCTGGGTATCTGCAAAGCACTAGAGACCAGAAAGGAACGTCCTTGAATTTCATTGTTCAGTGACTCCCTTATAGCTCCCTACACGCAAGAGGAACGATGAGGCTGAAGGCCGAAAAAACTCCATTTGTGGCAATCACAAAGAAATGGATGAATTTCTTACACTAGATGGTATCCTGCCTCCATGCCATCATTTTCATGTCTTTTGAACTCAAAAATGGCCAGTGATAAGAATGGAAGGAAAATTCCTGTGCACACACTCTTTTAGAGGAAGAGCTTCACTTACAGTGAAGACAAAAAAAAAAAATGTAACTGTGCACCTACCATATGCCAAGCCCTGTTTTAAGCACCACAGATACAAGTTCCTTGTTTCCACTTATAATTGTGTGAAGTAGTTACTGTTATTATCCCCATTTTTCATCATGCCCACTTTACATATAAGGAACCTAGTAAACATCCAGGTTAAGTACCTGACTGTAGATTGTACACCTAATTGTTTTTGAAGTCAAGGATTTAAACTCTCTGGTTTCAGAATCCAAAGTCTCAGCCACTATTCTAAGCTGCATCTTCAAGTGAGATATATTGTGAGTGGACAAAGAAAGGCAGACCTAAAAAGACAGGGCAAAAGAGGAAGGGCTTGCATCAAAGACAGCAGCTCTGATGAATTACCTTCTCAGTCCTCCATGGACTCCCACTTCTTGACCCATAACTTTTCTCCACCCGAAGAGGGACTTGGAAATTTCTGTGGAGACAATCTTTTCTCCACATCTCTAATTCAAGATGCCTACACTTGTGGCCTGTGCTGAAAAGGGGACTGTAAAATTTCCAAGGAGATCCATTTGAACTTTTGAGTCTAAAATATTCAGTGCTTTTCAGAAGGACTGAAATCTTGGAGTCATGATTTGACTTGACTGCAGCCAGTCAAAGCGCAGTTTAAGATGGCAAGGATGAGAGAGGTGAAGCTCCAGTAGTGGAGTGTAGGAAGGATCAGCCAGTAAGCACATTAAAGAAAAACATAAGCTATTTCCAGCAGAAATTCTCACAAACAGTATAGGAAATTAATACATGTGGCTGGCATAATCTCACCTACTAAAACCAGGAGCAGGTGTCTGCTAGTTCTCCAGTCAAAACAACTTAATAAGATTAGACTACACCACATACAAGGTTTAGGGATTGCATGGCTTAGGGTAAGTAGGATTCGATTTTCATTAAGAGGATAGATAAATAAGAAACTTTCTAGTACAGCTAAATATTTCTCATTCAATTAGCATTTATCTTGAGTGCCTACTATGTGCCAAGAACTGAATTAAGTGTTCAGGATTTAAGAAAGAAAGAGAGTTTTTGCCTTAATGATCTTAGTCTACTGAGTAGATAATTTTAACATCACAGATAAATACATAATTATAAGCTCTGATAAGTACTTGAATGAAGAGTAGGATCTGATGATAAAGACAAACCACACAGGCTAATTGACACAAGAACCAGAGTCAGCTTCTCTGGGTCAGTTAAACTCAAGCTGATGCCTGAAGGAAGAGTAGAAGTTGAACATAGATTTGGAAGTGGACTGCAAGTGGAGAGTTAGGTAAAGTGTCTGAAGGTGGGAAAGAGTAGAGCAACAGTTGAGGGAGTGAGAAGCCTTGTGTGGTCACAGAGTAAAAAAGCAATGGATAGAGAGCAGTTGGTGCTAAGAACAGACGAAAGGGAAAGAGGTCATATCATAGGATTTTGCCAGGAAAGGAATTAACAGTGGTTAATGATGGCTCGCAGGTGGGAAGTGGTCTTCAGCAAGATCTTGAATGAAGTGTATGAAGCAAAAACATTTTAATGATGCTAATACAACTAAATAGAAAGAAAATCTACTGGAAATGAAATAGGACTTGTAGTCATCTGGATCCTGAATAAAGATGTGGAATGAACTATGAAATCATCAAGACTTAGAACCACTGGATCTAGAAAAAAAATATTATCACCATTCAAATAAATGGAATAAGAGAAATGAGGAAGTGCATTGCTAAAGGAAGTGATCATTTGCAGTTTTAAAATGTTGATTGTAAATGGCATAAGAGCAAAGTAGTAGATACCATACTGGTCATGTAACAGACCAGACTGAAAATTAATTTGAAATAATTCAAAAGAAGTGAGAGCTGAGATTGAAATTAGTTTTAGGGGTAGTACAGTTGAGAACCTCAAATTGTGAAAAGAATATGGAATCCTGGGAGAAACTGTAATAAAACTCAGATAGCTCATTGTAACTAATAATTGGACAGCCGTGATGATGCACTTGAAGAACGAGGAAAGTGCACTGAATTTATCTGCCTTACGGACATGTGTACAGACTGAAAAGTGCAAGATATTAAGGAAAAAAACAATATTGAACTTAAAGCGACAACACTGGATCTGATCTACACCCTCTTTACCTTGAGAAGTCACCGGGTGTCTTAGTCACTTTCTTATTGCTGAAATCAAATACCTGACGTCTATAACTTAAAGGAAGAGAGGTTTTTTGGCTCATGTTGTAGGAGTTTAAGTCCTTGTGTGGTGGTCTGGCTCCAGGTAGAAGCAGCTGATGGAAGGGCCTCTGAGGATTAAACTTGCTAACTTCATGGCAGTTAAGGCACAGAGAGAGTGACAGGAAGTGCTGGGAGAGGAAACACATTCCCCCAGTCATGCTCACAGTGGCTTACCTTTTCTGACCAGCCCCTGCCTCCTACCAGTGAGTGAGCTTTACATACTCCATAATCCAATCACCTCTCATGAAGCCCACCTATGAGCATAGGAGGCTCTTGGAGAACATCTGGATATAAATCATAACACTGGCAAAATGCATGATCAGCTCAGGCATACCAGCTTCAGAATATTTCTTATCTATTGTCTGAAACAGGAAATAACTCTAATGTTCATCATTTATTCTGGTGCGTCGAAAATATGTCATAGTGTGTTGGAATAGCATTCATAAATGAAAAGGAATCAACTAGTGATGCATGATACAATGTGGATAGATCTCAAAGATAATATAGTGAATGATGGAAGGGACACACGAGTACTTACTATATAATATCTCATTTACAAATGATCCTCAACTTATGGTGGTTCAAAATCACAATGATGGTAATACGCATTCAGTAAAGGCCAGACTTTTTGAATTTTGATCTCTTCCCAGGCTACTGATACACAATACAGTATTCTTTCTCTGTACTAAGCAATAGCAGCGAACCACAGTTCCCAGTCACCCGGTCACCAAGAGAAACAACGGACACCACTAGAGTTGACTGAACTATTCAGTAGTATTATGGCTCATGTCTAGATGTTCTCTCAAAGCCTCATGTGGTCATAGGTGGGGCTTTTCCAAGGTGACTGGATCTGGAGTGAATGATGCTGGGATCAAGGGTGTATGATTATTAAGTAGCCTGCTGATTGTCTGACATAATTCTTGGCACAATTTGGGTGCCCCACTCTGGGTGTGAGTGCCACCTACCCTAAGGATTGGTAGCCTGGATAAGCTATAATGAACAGAAAGAAGGGCTCTTGTCACTTGTCACTTACTACTTCATAGCTTGCTACCTTTTGCCTACCCAGCTTTGCCATGCACTGTTTCCCCTCTGTGATGCTCCTCTACCATGTCACTCCACCTTGTAGCCAGCCACTTATGTAATGAAACCAGTACAGATGGTGAGCCAAAATAAACTCCCTCTGAGTGTTGGGAATTTTTTTCTTAGCAACAAGAAAAGTAGCTAACACATGAAGGTTAGGTCTATTGATCGTATTTTGGATTTAGGGTATTTTCAATTAACAGTGGAGTCATCAGGGATATAATGTCATTGTAACCGGAGGCTCATCTACATGTGGAATTCTAGAAGATATAAATGAAAACTAATAGGCAGAAGATCAACAATCCTTTGTGTCTTTCCCAGAGTGAGGGTGAATGTAATTTTGATACTGTGGTGAATACCTTCATCAAGACTTATCCAACTGCAACCTTCAATAATTGGTAGAGTGTTCTGTATGTAAATTACATATCAATTAAGAACATTTAAAATTTTTTTATTTTGTAGTTATGTGCTAACTAGTAAGAGTCCCCTTTCGTTTTTGTTTATTAATCTGACACTTTACTTATAGAAAAACTTCCTGCTATTTGCAAAAACAGAAATTTAAATACGTACTCTTACTTTCAGATCATTGATAAAACCAGGAGTAGTTCTAGTACCCTGGGAAAATCTACTATTAATATTCTTTTAAAAAATGCCTTTTAATCTCCACTCTTTCTACACTGATTCTAAAGTAGTCTCCTGTTCGTTTCTTCTCCCTAATACCCCTTTTCTGTAGCTAGGGCTTGTCCTCAAGTGGTTTATCCAGAATAGACATACCATTCACCATGCAGTACCTGACAATCTCAACCCTCCCACAGTAATAATGTCATTAGCCTAAATAAAATCTCCAAGACTTATACATCTTAGCAGCAACCGAACTAGCTAACTCAAGCAAAGCTCCCAGCATAATACAGAAAACACATAGCACTGACTACGTGTGACACACTCTTGTATGAGCTTTTTATTAAGTTATTTCATTGGATCCTCACAACTCTCTGAACCAGGTGCACCATCATTAGCTTTATTTTACTAATGTAGAGACTGAGGCACAGGGTGATTAAATATCTTGTCCAAGATCAACCAGCAGGAAAATATGAGTGCTGGGATTCGAGTACCTTTGCTTACAAGGAAGTTCTTCAAGGTATGGAACTTTTATAATAAATTTTTAAAAGTCAGTTTTCTAGCAGACAGTATGGAAGAGAACACTGTCATTTTCATCAGATTCAGGTGTACAGTATTGCACCCATACTATCATAGCACACCACAGATACAAGTGGAATAAGACCCATTTAAAGGGATTCAAAGATAAAAACCTAAATTCTTACAAAGATTATCTCTGATTGATGAAATTATATATCATCTTTATTGCTTCCATTCTTATTTCTGTATTTTTCAAGTGTCACATAATGAATTACATTTATTATATTAAATAAATCAATGTCTTTTCAGTGATGTATGGATTTAAAATATTTTAAATATTCCCTATAATTCTATGGGATCCAAGAATTTTTTCAATAAGTCAAATGTTCTTTTCCCACAACCTATATTTCACTGTAACAACCAAAAAACATTTAAGCTATCCCTGGTGTATTAGCTGTCTAATAGAACAATTTCATACTATTTTATACTGTTCATAAGGGTTTGGCATTGTGAATTTTAACAAGGATGGCTTCTAAGCAAGTGTTGCAAATAACATTATGACAATCAACTTGTTTTGCCATATAATTTAGAAAAGACATGGATTAATTGAAAATTTATATGCAATAGCATGGGAGTAATTATATGTACTAAGCCAAATTTACTTATGATAATAGACTTAATTGGAAAATTCTTTAGTGTACAATTTTAATAAGGGCATTAAAGAAATTGAGAAATTTGAAGAACATCTAATCATTTCTGAATTATAATTGTAAATGAGTGCAGATGACTTAATCTGCTTACGTAAATGATAATTATTAATTTAGCAGTTGTACAAATGAGCTAAAAACACGGGCTACAATAATTATAACACGAGCCAATAACTTTCTTGCTTGCCATTTGCACAAATGATTAAATTATATGAGCAATGTTTTGTCTGTACTTTAAAAGCTAATGTAAATTTAAGAATCCAGGGAAATTATTAGTGTAATTAAAATTAATAGGCATAAACAAATATGGAAAACAAACAGCTGGATTTGTAAAGCTTAAGGAAAGAACACTTCATTCCACTTTAAGTCTTCATATCATGCATGTTTCATTGTAACTGTAATGAATAATAAATCACTGGAAAACTCCTATCATTTCCTGTAGTAAGTTACCATCTCTGGTACTGATTTTAAAAAGCATTTTGCACTTAAGGCTTTTCCTCCAGAATAGTATTTTCTCATCCCCATCTCATCACAGATAATTTTACACTAGGAAAATAATGCTAGATGTTGTCAGTTAACCAAGGGCACTAAGTGGGAACCCAAGGTAATTTTCAGAGCGTCTTTCAAAGCCAAATACGTTTCATTATACATATCGTGATTCGTTCTCATTGAGTTTGTACAGAAAAGAAATTGGGGGAGGGGCATGAGAAAAGTACAGCTCTTTCTGGGCAGATTATGCACAAAAGTCTCAGGCAGCCCAGAAAGTTTCAGAAATGGTGGTGGCAAAGGAGCAGTGGCACAGCAAACAGGGGCCCGGGTCTGGGCCAGCACAGCGTGCTCGGCTATGAGGAGAAGAACCCCCCGCTGTTCTCACACCTACGCTGGTCACCACTAGCTCTGGCGACCCTCTGCCTCACTCACTTCACTCCAGTCTGACCGCAGCACCGAGACCAGGCCCTGAATGGAAACAGGCTGTGGAGGGCTTGGGATTTTGAGTGGGTAGCAACGGCCCAGGAGCATCCTGGGCTGCGAAGGCTCTCTGGGGCGCGCATCCAGGTGCAGTCAGGTGTCTGAGGGAGCCTGCGGCAGGCCTAATGGGCGGAACCGCATCCCAGGCACTGCAGCTTCTGGGCCTGCTGAGGGTGGCCCGCTGGGCCTGCAGGCAGGAGGAAGGGAGCCTGGCGGCCCTGCCTGTGGACCCCTATGCAGGTCGGTCGGGGAGTGGCTGCTGGGCCGGCGCTGGCCTCCCCCACCCCAGGCCCCAGCTGGCTGTGGCGCCCTCACTCTCCATGAGGACAGCCGCCTGACTGCCCAACCTCAGCCCCATTAGTAACTCCGCCCACCAGTGAGGGTTTTCAAGGTTAGCAGAAACCTCCCAGATTCCAGATCTGTCCCTGAGCTTTCTACCTCTCTTAGGTGTAAAATGAGGACATCAACCTAGTCTACTCAGAGATTGCTTTAAGATTCGGTGAAATAATATGGGTACATGGCGCTTCATATTTAGTGTTAGCACTATCAATATTACTATATGTAAAACGACTCTAGTTACAGCAGGTAGACAACTATTGGGATAATAGCCTGATGGAGACCAAAACAAAGTAGGATCCTTTTTTTAAAGTCCTAATACATATCTCACCTTTACAGAAAGTGGGTGAAGCCCATGGACGGTTCACAGCGGGGCTCTCACATTTTGACTTGCGCAGTAGTCACCGGGGCAGCTGTTGGAACACAAGTCTGCGGTGAAGCCTGACCTTCTGCTTTCTAACAAGCTTTCCAGCACTGTGGACAACTTGTGGGAGACGGCAAGTGTGATCCCGACACCCACGTGGGCACCACTTATGTCAAACAGCAGCCCGTGGCTTGCAAGGCCACAGATGCCTGCCAGCCCATCCCAGTTCTCTCCGTTAACCCCTCTACCGGTCCTTCTGGTAACCACTCTCTTGCTTTCCTTTATGTATTTGAACCTACATATGTGCTGCTGAACAGTGTAGTTGTTTGCTTGTGACTGAAATATATGTAAATGAAATCATAATGTGTGATGATTTGTAACCTGCTTCTGTCTCTCAATAACATTGTCCAGTTTAATCACATTAGTAAGAATAACAGTCATTCATTCATTTTCTTTGCTGTAGAGTATTTTATTGTATGACTTTATTATACTTGGAGTGTGTGTGTGTGTGTGTGTGTGTGTGTGTGCATATATATATTTGCCACTGCAAACTTTACTTTTAAGGTCTTAGGCAATATGTAATTATTATGTATATTCCCCGAGTACAGTTTGCTTTTTTGACACATGCAAACGATGTGCAGTGATTCCATCAGGGTCATTAACCTAACTGTCACTTCAAACATTTATCATTTTTCTGTGTTGACTCTTCTAGCTTCTTTGAAATATACATTAAATTCTTGCCAGTGATATTTACTCTGCTATGCTATATGGTATCCTAGAAATTAATCTTCTTATGTAACTGTACTTTTCGTACCTGATAACCATCCCTACTCCATCTCTCTGTCCCCTACACCTTTTGCAACTCTGATAACCATTACTTTACTCTAAATTTGTATGAGATAAACTTTCTTACTTCCACCTATGACTAAAAACATGGAGTATTATTTTCCTGAGTCTGCATTTGACCCACTCATAAGTATTCAGTTCAGTAACACTGAATTCATAAAGTTGTACAATAATCACCTCTATCAACTTCTGAAATTTTCTCATCATGTCAAATAGAAACTCTGTAACTGTTAAACAGTAGCTCACTATACCATAATACACTCCTTCCCAACCCCTAATTTCTAATTTGCTTTATTCTTTTATGAGTTTGGCATTTGAGATAATGTTGCTATGTATATGTAGAATCAGTTTTCTGTTTGTATAGATCCGTTTCAGTTAACAAAATGTGTTCAAAGTTCATCCCCATTGTAGCATACATCATAACTTTATTCCTTGTTATTATGGCTGCATAATACTCCATTGTATGGCTGTACCATATTTGTTTTATCCATTCATCTGTTGTTGGACATTGGGGTGGTTTTTAATTTTGGACTCTTGTGACTAATGCTACAATGAATAATGGTGTATAATATCTATTTGAATCACTGTTCTCTACTCTTTTGGGTTCTGAGAAGCAGACCTGCTAATCATATGGTAATTCCATTTAGCTTCTTAACAAACTACCAACCTGTTTTGTTTGTTTGTTTGTTTGTTTGTTTACGGTGGCTACTCATTTACATTAGCACCAGCTCTGTACAAAGGTTCCAGTTTCTTCAAACCTTGCTAACACTTCTTGTTTCCTGATTTTTTTTATAATTACCACCCTTGTGGGGAGGACAATGTCTCATTGTGGTTTTTAATTTATACGTCTCTAATGACTAATGATACTGAGTATATTTACATATATTTAGTGGCCATTGGTATACCATCTTGGGGAAAAACTTATCCTTGCCAGTTTTTAAAGAGAGTCTTACAGTGTGGCCCATGCTGACCCCAACATCTTCTGTGCAAGTGATTCTCCCACCTCAGCCTCCACATCACAGCAGCTAGAATTGCAGATGCCCACCTTGCCTATCCTGCCCAATTTTAAATCTGGATTGTCTTTGGGGTGTTGTGTTTTAACTTAGCTCATTTGATATTTTTTAGTGTTTTTATTTGTTATGATTAGTTGATGTTTTCCATTTCTTCTCTATTCATTTACATAAAATGTGTGTGTTTCTAGTCATCTGCCTATTTTATATAGGTTATTTCATTTGTTGAGGGATAAAAGTTCGTATCATTCTTTAATTATCCTTTCTTATTTCTGCAAAGTTGTCAATAGAGTTCCCCCTTTCATTTCCTGTTCAAATTATTTGTATGCTCTGTCTTTTTTCTTTGTCATTGTATCTAAAGGTTTGTCAATTTTGTTGACCTTTTTGTAGAACTAAGTACTAGCTTCCTTGATTCTTCCTATCTTTCCCCTCTTCAGTTTTGTTTATTGGAAGAGAAATCTGTGCTATTCCTGCTTTCGGCCATCTTCAGTCTTTTTCTGACTGTTCAAGGTGGAAGGTTAGGTCACTTATTTGATATCTTTCTTTTTCAAATGCAGATTTTTGTTCCTATAAATTTCCCTCTGAACACTGTGATCACTGCATCCATCCTCTATGTGTCAATATGCTATGTTGTCATTCTCATTTGTGTCTAAGTGATTTATGATTTCTTTCTTGACTATTTTTAGTGTGCTATTTAAGTTACAAGATTTTGCAGAATCTCCAGCTCTCCTTTCGTTGCTGATTCACAACCTGTTACAAATGCAACTGGACAGGATACTTGTGTGATGCTAATCTTTTAAAATGTTTTGAGACTTGCCTTATGGCACAACATATGGTTTGTCTTGGATAGTGTTCTGTGTGCATTTGTGAAGAATGTATTCTACTGCTGAGTAAATTATTTTAGATATGTTTAGTAGGCCTCGGTTTATTTTGTTCAGTTGTCTGAGCCCTTATTTCCTATGCCACATTTTATTTATTCATTCTACTGCTGCTGTGCGATTATATCAGTCATCATTTTTTGCTTTTATAAACAAAGCTCTATAAAAATGTCTCCTGGCATGAAGTTGCTCTTAGCATATACCTAGAGGTTGAATTGCTAGGTGTAGAATATGTACCTATTCATTTTAATAGTCAACTCATGCTTTCCAAAGTGACTTTATGAATTCATACTCTCCCGACCCCACTGAATTCCATTAGAATGTCCACTACTCCACACCTTGACTAGTCAGTACTGTCAGACATTTTAGTTTTGTCAAATCTAGTAGCTGTTCTGCCATGTGAACTTAGTGTTTATGTCCCTGACTACAATGAATTAAATGTATGACTCTGTGCTTCTTTTCTGTCCTTTAAGGTCTGTTTTATTCCCATTGTTTCCCTTCACTTATTTTCATGACTCTCTCCTTCCCATAGGATTCAGAGAGAATTAACACAGTTATTAAAAGTACATACTTGCAACCAAACTTGGATCTTTCTCCTGCACTGTCACTTTACAACCATGTGACATCGGGCGAGCTGCTTAATAAAACCTGGCTTAGACTAAACATTTAATAGATGCTCACCATAACTGTGCAGTTTAACTTTAGAATTAGACAAATCCACAAGTGCTAGCTTGCTTTGAACATTTTATTTGTTTAATAAATATTTTTAACTTTTTATTTTGAAGGTATTGTAGATTCACAGAAAATGTTTTTTGTTTAAGGCACTGAAGATCCTGAATATCTCTCTCATTTCCCCCCAAGGTCAAATATTACATAATTATAAGGACAATATATATTATATAGTACATAGTGTAAGGTCAATACCAGAAACTTGACAATGTACACAGTTAAGGTAGGTCACTTTATGATGTGTACATTCAGATAACTACCACTGCAATTAAAGTAGAGAACTACTCTATTAGCACAAAAATCTCCTTTCTCTTGCTTTCTCTTTGTGACTACATCACATCACACCTCTCATCATTCCTAGCTCTTGGCAACCACTAATCTGTTTCTCGTCTTTATAATATTCTTATTTCAGAAATGTTCTACAAATTGAATAGTATGTGCTCTTTGGAGATTGGCTTCTTCCAACTCAGTACAATTTCCTGGAGATACATCCAAGTTGGTACTTGAACCAGTAGCTCATTTCTTTGTGTTGTTGAGTAGTGTTCCATGCTACAGATTACCATAGTTGGCTTAGCTACACACTCACTGAAAGTCTTGATTATTTGTTATTTGGAACTATTCTGAATAAAGCTGCTATGAACATTTGTTTACCAGTTTTTGTTTGAACACAAGTCTTTATTGGAACTTGATTGGGATATCCACAATATGAGTAATATCCACATATATGGTCAGCTCATTTTGAATTTTAAAAAGACCTGCCAAACTATTTTACAGAGGAGCTATAGAATTTTATAATGCCACCAATACAGTAGGCATAATTCACTTTCTCCACATACTTGTCAGCATCTGATATTGCCACTATCTTTTTATTTAGCCATGATGATTTGTGTATAGCGATGTCACATTGTGGATATTTACTTTTAGTTAGAACATATTGGCAGTACCTAGTGCTTAGGTTCTCCATGTGGAGTTGGTTTGTGTACATAACAGAGGTTAATTCCTTTTCCCTCCTTCCCTCTTTCCATCTTTTTTTTTTAAAGACAGAGTTTTACTTTGTAGTTCAGACTGGCCCTGAGCTCACTATATAGCCCAGGCAAGTCTCAAACTCAGAGCAATCTTCCTTCCTCTGCCTCCTGAGTGCTGGGATTACAGGCATGAGCCACCATGCCCAGCATTGTGGTATGTGGTTACTGAGGATGGAACCCAGGACCTTCCATTTACAAGGCAGGCGCCAGAACCACTGAGCTAAATCCCCAGCCCCTCCCCCTCCATCTTTTGATCTTCTTTTCATTTGAGAAAGATCTGTCTCCCTAATTGCTGTCATGTCTCCTGGGTTTCCCTGACGGCTAATGATGTTGGATATCTTCCCCTATGCTTATTTACTATGCATATATCTCCTTTAGTGAGGTATCTGTTCTGATATTTTGACAGTTTTAACTCCTTTTTTCCTTATTGTTGAATTTCTAAAGTTTTTCATATATTCTAGCTACTTGCTTATATAAAGCTTTAAAATATTTTCTCCCACTCTGTATCATCTTATGATAGCATTTCATACAGCAAATGTTTCAGATTTTCATGAGATCACAATTGTCAAGTTTTCCTTTTGTGGATCATGCTTTTGGTATCAAAAATAAAATGTGTGGGCCAGGGACTTAGCTCAGTGGTTCTGGCGTCTGTCTTGCAAGGGCAAAGTCCCAAGTTTGATGCCCGGTAACCACATACCACAATGCCGGGCATTGGTGACTCATGCCCACCAGCAATCAATACCGCGTACCACATTGCCAGGCATAGTGGCTCATGCCTGTAGTCCCAGCACTCGGGAGGCAGAGGCAGGAGGATTGCTGTGAGTTTGACGCTGACCTGGGCTACATAGTGAGCTCAAAGCCAGCCTGAACTACAAAGCGAAAACTTGTCTCAAAAAAAAAAAAAAAAAAAAAAAAAAAGAGAGAATAAAATGTGTTTACCTGATAAGTAGAAAATGTTAACAAGAAAGTAAAACCTTCATTCACCTAGCCCTATGTTCCAGTTATATTGTCCTTTTTCTAAAACAAACTTTATAATTTTGTGTTTTGTATTTAAGTTACAATCCACTTACACTGATTTTTTTCATTTGATATGAGTTACAAATCAAGGTTCTTTTTGTCTAGTTACTTCAACAGTTTGTTGAAAAGTCTACCCTTTCTCCATTGAATTTGCTTGTATCTTTGTCAAAAAATAAATTGACCATATTAATGTGGGTCTATTTCTGGGTTATCTCATCATCCATTAAACTATGCACCCACCTATCAGTACTACTCAGAGTCAGTCAGTTGTTGTTGTTATACATTAAGTCTCGATACCACATTGAGTAATTCTTCCAAATTAAATTACTTTTCAAAATTGTTTAGTTATTTTAGTATCTTTGCCTCTCCTTAGAATATTGGCTGGGGATTTAGCTCAGTGGTTCTGGCATCTGCCTTGAAAGCATAAGGTGCCATGTTCAATAAAATGTACCAATAAAATCAATTGTTTTAAAAAAAAGAAGGAAAGAAAGAAGGGATCTAGAAAGGAAGGAAAGAAGGAGAAGGGAAGGGAAAGGAAGGAAGGAAGAAGGAGGAGGAGGAGGAGAAATTTTAAAGTATTATCATCAAGAGCTACAAAAACTCTACAGAATTTTTGTAGAAATTTCATTCAGTCTGTAGATTGGTTTAGAAAGAATTTACATCGTTACTCTGTTAAATTTTCCAATCCATGAAAATAGTATATTCCTATTTAGATCTTCTTTGTTTTCTTTCATCAACATTGTATAATTTTCATTACATAAATCTTGGCTTTGTTCTTTACACCTACACCTAAGTATTCTATTATGTGGTAACTGTAAGTTATATGTATTTTTAGTTTCTATGTCATGTGTTCAAGTAAATAAAAATTCTATTTTTTCTATATTGATCTTGAATTGTGCACCCTTGAAAACTTATGAGTTCTAGGGTTGTCTTGCAGGTTTCTTGGAAGTTTCATATACTGACAGTTGTTATATATAAGTAGGGTTAGTTTTACTTCTTTTCTGCTTTGTTGACATTTTATTTCCTTTTCTTACTTCACTGCACTAAACTCCCAATACTATGCTGCATAAATGTGACAATAGACATCCTTGCTCTTTTCTAATTTTAATGGGAAATCATCCAATCTTTCACCATTAAATACAACTTTATTGGTATTTTTCATGCATTTTCTTTATCAGGCTGAGGAATTTCTTCTTTATTGCTACTTTGTTGAAAAATTTGTTCATCAGTAAATGTTGAATTAACATTTTGTAGTGTTTACTATTACTATTTGCACTCTTTATAATTAACTCATTTAATTGTCACAATAATCTTAAGAGGAAAGTGCTGCCAGTACCATAATCTCCAGAACATGAAGGACAAATAAATCAAGCAAATTAAAATAGCTAACAAGTAAGCAAAGTTGGAATTAAAAGCTAAACAACCTGATTTTAGAATCCATGAAATCCATCTCTATCATATGCTAACTTTGAGAAATCCACATTACATTCTGGGAACATCATTTCTTCTTTTGTGGAAAGGAGGTGATCAATTCTGTGATTTGAAGGTTAAGTAAAATAGTGCACATGCCTGGCACTTGGTAGAGCTGATAGATGAATGTCAGCCATAGGAGTTCCAGTTGCGTTGCTATCAAATCTAAGGGCTAAGACATCTGGGAGCTGATCAGCTTATCCTAATTTAAAACTGTAAAGCATAGATGGTTCGAGACAGAGGGACTCAGAACCCTTCCCCCAGTGAGGCTTCATGCAACATTGGCATACAAAGTACAGGACTTTGTGGTGGTCACCTTAAAGATCCCCAGATACCCACAGAAAACATGTGGAATGTATCTAATGAAAAATACAATTATCATAGGCATTTACTTAGTTCTCTTTGTACAGGACAGTGTTTACAAGAGAAAAACATCAAATCTTTCCTCTCCCTGTTTTTATACAAGCAAGGATTTTGGCAGGCACTGAAAGAGACTGGGTTTGTCTGTAGTTAGTTTCTATTTCTGAGTTGTTTCCAGGTGTGGATCAGTTGTTGTCTTTTATAAACTCAGGAGGCAAGGCGACTGAGGAAAAAACATTTTTCCACCACTTTTAACAAATCCCAAGTGTGTGTTGAATGTTGCCGGGAGCGATTAACAGGCCTGCTGTGTGAGCATGGTATTTCAGTCAAAATACACAACTGGGTATTCAGAATGTAGCGGGGGGGGGCGGGGAGGAAAAACATAATATGAATATAAATCCTTTTTCCCCCCAGTGGTTGTTGCAACTCGGCAGCTCATACACCTGGGTTTCAGCAATGCTGTTTTCTTCCCAGCTGTGAGCAGCTTTTTGGACCTTTTGCCTGCCATCCTTTTTCAGCTGTGAAGCTTTTCTTCTGTTTTATGCTACCACCACCTGCTGTCCTATTCCTACCACACAGAAACTCTTCTCTTTTCCAGAAAGAACTAATTAGGTGGCAAGCGATGATAGGAATATCTTTTGAGGACTTTAAGCAATGATACAAATATTGAAAGATTGATTTTAAAATCACAGCCTTTTAAAAATTAGAAATTTTGGTTTAAAATGCCTGTAAATAAAATACCTTTTTTTTCTACATATAAGATAATGAAACACTGAGTACACAATTTCCACTATGACAAGAAGAAATAATTGTATGGGCAAACATTTATTTTTATGTAACAAATACTTACATAGAATTTACTATTTGCCATGTGTTTATTTTATTTATTTATTTATTTATTTATTTATTTATTTATTTTGAGACAGGGTCTCGCTTTGTGGTTCAGGCTGGCCCTGAGCTCAGCCTCAAACTCACATCACAATCCTCCTGCCTCTGCCTCCCGAGTGCTGGGATTACAGGCGTGAGCCACCACGCCCGGCACTGTGGTATGTGGTACTGGTTGCTGCTGGGTGTGGGTCTCCACACCCAGTATTGTTATGTGGTTATCGGGGAA
>PVIR01024454.1:0-25926 GCA_004026965.1 Petromus typicus | reverse complement strand
TCCTGCTCAGTTTTGTTGATAACTCAGGGAAATTACAGGTATTTTCAAGGTTTTGACATACTTTTTGAAATATCTGTAGACTAGGATAAAGTATAACATAAACAATATCCCTATTGGGAAAAGGAAAAAGGAAGTCCACATCATAGATATCTACACTGGAAAAGAATATATATATATATATACATATATATATATGTATGTATGTATGTATATAGTCTTAGAGTCATGTTTTTGTCATATGAGCTCACTATAGATGCTATCAAAAGAAATAGGACATTAAATACTATACAAAAATAAAATACAATAAAAATGTCAAATTTGAGTCATTATACTCAAATGGATATACCTTGAGGACATACTCATAAATGAAATAAATAGGACACAGATGTGTAAGTACAGTGTGTTTTCTCTAGTATGAGAGAATAAAACTAAATGAATGCCAAAATGTGTGATAGGTATTGTAAAAGAGGAAGAAAACATTCAAAAGGAAAAGGGAAGGGCGAGTAGGAGAAAGTAAAGAAGGGAAAGAAAAATTTGATGATAAAAGGAAACAAAGCTTATGTATATTGGGACTGAAGACTACAGGGAGAGCAGGAGAATGGGAAAAAAAATGATAATCAAGATGTGTCATGTACAGGTCCAAACTGTCAGCACTGAATGTGATCATAACGTGTGTGTGTGTGTGTGTGTGTGTGTGTGTGTTTGTATGTATGAAATGTACCAATAAAATCAATTAAAATATAAAATATAGTACAAATAAAGCTGAATTATAATATCCTTAATGATCTTAGCGTATCACTTTAAGATAAAATTAAAAACAAATCTCAAAGTAAGGAATGTATTCCAGGGGAGTGAGAGCTACACAAATAAAGGATAAAAATTTAGACTTCAAAGAGATGGTAAAGAGATTATTAGTTAATATTGCTTAAAAGGTACGCAAACAATAGTTTTAAATGTGATAAAATTCCATAGTAATAAATGACAATATGACAGTTATGCCCGCACAAATAAGGTTTTGTCTACTTTGGTAAGGATGAGAAGATAATGGGCCATTCTGACTGTGTGTTGCTATAAAGCCCTACAGTATGGCCAGTCTAGACTAAAATGTGCTATAAACATGAAATACCACATCATTTCCAATTCTTTGGCTGGAATACATAAACCATTTTAATAACATGTACAGTGATTGTGTATTGAAGTGGTAATATCTTAGATACATTCACCTAAGTAAAATACATTATTAAAATGAATTTTACCTACTTGTACCAATGAATTTAACTTTGCCCAAAAGAAGTTTGGTCTTTGCTTTCAAGTCTTGGGAAATTACATATATGCATACATATATTGTTATAATATCTTACCTGGTGAGTGTGTCATGTTTTTCTTTACCTGGAAGCCTTGGATGAAGGAAAAGTGATTAATAATATGATTAATAGTAGTGACTTTGGCTCATATGATGGCAGTTCAAGCTGGAGAGGGACTTGGAGACCTTCCTGGAGTCACATAGGGAGCCAACTATATCTATGTACAAGTCCTTTGGGCTTTTCTGTTTGGTAGTATTGTGTTCCAACTGCCATCCACAGGCGAGAAGGGGACCCTCATTTAGCCCACTAAGAGAGGACAATGCAGAACTTAAAGCATTGTGTTTCCCTAGATTCCACCCCATGGGTCCCCCCACATACTGATTTTAAACCTGTATCTCCTCACTCTAACAAACCCTACCAATATTATGATTCATTGAGGGCTCTGAAACCTAACAGATATTAAAAATGGAGGTGGCCTTGAGAGCCCTGAACTTGGCCATGGGAGTCAGGAGTGATTGAGGGCTCCCTGAGCTTGTAGTTGGTGTCAGAACTGTAGTGCTCTCCTGCACAATTTTGCCAGCATCCCCTGTACTTTCTTAAGTGTGGCTGCAGTAGAACTGCATGTCTCACTTTTCTGAAGTAATGGGAATGAAACTCAGAATGCTTTTTTATTTTTTATTTGGAGGCAAAATCCCACTCAGTTGCCAACTTGCTGAGGCTCAGACCTGTGATACTCCTGCCTCATCCTCTCAGAATGGTAGAATTACAGATATGCATCATCACTCATACCTACGTCTTACTTTTGTCACTTACACATTTTCTGGACACCACTGGGTAGAATATGAGTCTAGGGCCGGGGATTTAGCTCAGTGGTTCTAGTGCCTGTCTCACCAAATGCAGGAGCTCGGGTTCGATCCTTGGTAAGCACACACAATACTGGGCGTGGAGACTCACCCCAGCGGCAACCAGTACCACATACCACAGTGCCGGGCGTGGTGGCTCACGCCTGTAATCCCAGCACTTGGGAGGCAGAGGCAGGTGGATTGCTGTGATGTGAGTTTGAGACTGAGTTCAGGGCCAGCCTGAAGTACAAAGCGAGACTCTGTCTCAAAAAAAAAAAAAAAAAAAAAAGAATATGAGTCTATCAGGAAAATGTGGAGTGAGATGGAATGAGAGAGTACAGCTTAACGAAGCAAGCAGCTATTTACATACACGGCTTTGAATGACAAGCACAATCTGGAGCCCAGTGTTACAGACAAGAGGAGTTTGATCCATGAAAATGTTCAGGTGGGAACGTGATGGAGTCACAAGAAAAATGAGTTTCTAATTTACATTAATATTTCTTTGTGTTAGTGAACAAACAAAACAAACAGACTACAATTAGTGTAGAGAAGGAGTTATTATAACTCTGTCACAGGCTGCCTGATTTTCAGTTGCATCCCTGCTATTATTTGTGTGAGCATGGGGCAAGTTATTTAATTTTTTTTTGTGTGTGTGTGTGCCCCTCCATTTAATTCTAAGTAATGGGAGAAATGAATTCACATCCTTTAGGATTGTTATAGGGAGTAAGTGGCTTAATAGGAGGAAAGTGCTTGCCGCAGTGCCTACAGCGTGGTCTGCAGGGCTGGAAGCGAGTTTCCATCCCTGTTGCTGTAGGGTATGTGCTCACTTAAATAAATGACACCATTACCACATTACTGCATAGTCCTCATTACTTTCTCCTTGTCTTCTGCTTCCCAGGATAGTTATGTCACTCTTTTTCCATCACATACTCTAATAAGCATACACTATGTATTTTCACAGTACATGGAAAAACAACTCAATTCAGCATTTTAGTTTTTCTTTGGCTTCATATTTTCAATTCACTCTTCCTGTCTTCTCACTGTGACAGTTTACTTACATTTTTCTAGAAACTGTTTTCTTACTAATCCTTTAGCAAAAAAACATGAATTTTCCTCTGAATTTTCCATTTGTGTCCAGCTCTGTCCCAGCTTCTTGTTCCCTTCACATTTTGTTTGCATTGATGCATAAGTCCAGCCGCCCTGGGTTGTGCCAGGCTCAGGGTATCTCTGCTTTGTCCTTCCAGTGCCGCTTTCCACCCTTCTCTCTTCATTCTCCCCAGCCTCGGAGTGCTGAACCACACAGAATAAAACATGAGCTCTTCTGCTCTCTCTGGCTTTGTTGTGTTTAACAAAGTGATGACCGGACATAAAAATAAAATTATAAACCACAATAAAGAGAATAAGACCAGAACACTGATTTCCTCCCTGTTCTTTTCTTAGTCGATCATTAGGGTTGATGCTTGTCCACCAACAGCCCTCCCCCGCCCCCCCGCCCCAAACAGATCCCTCTGTGCAGCTCTGTTCTCAAGTTTTCAGGAACAGCTTCTTCCCTTGATTCCTTAGAACTGGGCATGACACAGACCTTCTGCAATTACTGGTCCGAGGACTTCCTTCACTTGCTTTTCTTAAACTCTATATATACCAATGCATGTCAGTTACACAGCATGAAGTTCCCACTGGTTACCTGCCTATGCTTTGGTGGAGGTAATGCCTATGGTGCTTTAGAGAAAGGAAAATCAATGAGAGAAATTCTAGGTGTGGAGGACTATATGGGACATAATTCAGAACACGTACATTTTACTATTCTTTCCTTTTATTGATAGAAGACCCAATTTACATTTCACTCTTGCTCATACTCTTTTCAGTAAGTTATTTAAAAGCAAGTTTAATATGTTGTCTCATTGATCCTAGCTAGGCTGCACTAGGCTCCAGAACAAATTATTACAGCCAGAATTCAGAACCGAGGAGAGAAACGTGAGGCAGAACTCAGAAACCAGTGTCTTAGTTTGATGATAGCAAGATCTGCACTATGATTTTTTTTAACCTTAGTAGAAGAAAAGTGACAAACTCTGGAGGATCTACCAGGAAACAGCTTCCAGATAAACAGGCTCGTGTGGGAAATGCGGCCCAACAGGACACTCCCGGTCATTTTGAAGGTGAGCTGGGTGCTGTCATAAGGGAGATGCCACATAAATATTTATTGAAAAATTGGAAATGAAATAATGAACAAATGCCAGACCAGGGGACATTTATTGCTGTTCTATTAAAGATTATTATCTAGCTGTCAGATCTTGATGTGCACTGTGTGAGGATTTAAGGCCCGAGCAGGAAAGTGATCAGTTATCGGTTGTTTACTGTGTGCTGGGGACAATCTAGGCATATTTAAAATTTGCAATAAAATTCAGGTATGCAAATGTTAAGGTTTGATTTTTACAAGGTGATTTTTAAGGATCTTACAAGATGATGAAGTAGCCCAGATGGAAAAATTCAGAAGCTGAACTGAATTTTCCAAATGCCATACATGTGTTAGAGGAATGGAATATCCATGACAAATGGGGAAATCTAGTTAGTTTGAATTGTAAGCCAACTACACATACTCATACCCGGAATCACATTTATGGCTGATTTCATACATAGAGAAAACTGAGTGAAATAAGAAAAATGACAACTTGATCTCATCTGGTTCCTATGACTCAAATCCTAGTTCCTTTAAGACCAAACAGCAGCAAAAGTATTTGACTGGAAAGACTTTACTCTAAATATCTAAAAATAAAACCACAGGTTATTTTATCTGAAACCTGCAGGAAGCTGGGCTGTACCACACCTTAGGGGTCTGGGGGTGATACTGTTTTTGTCATGATCTGTCCTAGGAAGTTAGTTCTGCCTCTCTGTCAAGACTAATCCACCCATTGACTCTCTTGGTCTCATCTTTCATCAGACTTTGTTCCACGAAGATGAACACAGTCTGTGAAAGATAACACTGTTCTCCCTCTCGGCCCATACTCATCCTTGTTTTCTGTATTCTCAACATCTCTATTTAACCCTGATCTTTTCTTCTCAATTATTCTTCTCAACCAAACTTTGTGAATGACTTCCACTTGTAGGTTTTATCTTTACCAACTCTCTGTCCTCTACAAATCATCTTTTACTTTCAGAAACTTGGATAAAATATAAATCCAAACACGTATTGCTATTAGGGTTATGATATTTTGACTTTATTAATATCCAACAGTCTCTACAACTTGCTTTGAAAAATTCATGGATAATGTTATCAGCATTGCCTATGCAATTGCTGTGATGAAACTGTAAAGTAATATACAGATCTTAGCTCTTGGTGTGGATAAACAAATTTGCTACTCTCTTTAATCTATTGTCTGAGATATTAACCATTAGTTTACCTCAAGCAGTCTTATATAGACAATTATTTAATACATTAAATTTTTTTGAGAATAGAAGGCAGTTTTTTTCTTGCTGGGAATAAACTAAATCATCTGAGCATTTTCTGATTCTTCTAAGAAGCTCATATGCCACATGAGGACAATGCACTACCTGAAGAGGTGAAGTATGTATTTACATTCTTTGTGTTATACTTGTCCCAGTTTTGTATCTTATATTTTCCCTAATCTGACTGTGATACACTTCATAAACTACCTTTTTGAAAAGAAATGTATGGGTGTGATGTGATAGATGAATACAAGGATAGAGGGACAGGGATGGGTAGACGAATCAATGAGATAGTGTTGTTATTCACTAGTCCACATTTTGTTTATGCTATAATTTCAATTTATAATATTTTCATGCAAATTTATAAAATATTATGTATTTTTAGAGTCTATTGTTTGCACTACCACTTTTAAATTCATCATCCAGATATCTTCTCATCTCTTCTCACTGAAAGCCACCACATTTTGAATATTCTTTTCTTACAACATGTACCAACAACATGTACCTGATTCCTTTCTGTGGTTTGGTCTCTGTGGTGCTGTCCAGTTCTCTGTTCTCACCTTGTAAGTTTTTAATGACAAGGTATATGTTTTGTTCATTGTGTTAACCACAGTTTTCTTAGTAAAGTATCTAATCCCTAATCAATAAATACTTGAGTTTTATTGAAAACTTGAAGATCATTCTCATCTTTGAGTAAATATAACGAGCATAACAGCGTAACAGTCAGAGAAAAGTGAACGTCAGACAAAATACAGTATTTCTGCAGGGACAGAGGTGGACTTTGGAATACAGATAGGAAATACATGCGGTGAAACTACACCCACCGTATAATAATCAGAGCAAGTTGTTGAAAACAAAGTGACGTGTGAACGTTTTAGTGTTCCCAGATGTATTTTTGTTTACTAGGTCAGCATCTAAAGCATAAAATGAGATGATTCACTGAGGGGGAATTAAATTTGCAGATGTTATAAAAAAGGGAGAATCAAAGAATGAGGCAGAGGGGAGTTGTAGATTAAACAAACCAAAGGCAAATTGGCTGACGCAATTTATTAGAGCAGAATAAGTGATCAGAGTGAAAAAATGGAGAATCTGATTAAAACTGAAGGAAACACCTGGCTATCCTTTCACCTCTTTAAATATTGGCTTACGTGTTTAGACAGCCAGGATACTGAGTAAACTGCGCGTGCGCGTGCGTGTGTGCGTGCGTGCATGTGCCCTTGTACAGATACATGTTCCCTACATCACTGCGTCACAATTGCGGATCTAACATTGATAAAAACGCACATCATGGCAATGGCATTCTCTCTGTGAGAATATCATGAGGGGTACAGTGGTACTTGATTCTCACAGCTTTTGTGGAAGACACTATTTTCTCAAAATGGCCCCCGTATTATTTTTGATCCTTCATGAACTTTTGGGATGTTTCTCTGCTCTCTTCAAGCAGGAGAATTTATGTTTGCTATTTTTCTTAATCCCCAGAGTGTATTTGATATATTGATTAGTCGACGATGGTGATGGAGATACTTTGTGATTTCTTGAAGCTGTTACAGAACACGATATAGTTTCTTTCTTTCTTTCTTTCTTTCTTTCTTTTTTTTTTTGAGACCAGGCCTCGCTTTGTAGTTCAGGCTGGCCCTAAACTCAGCCTCAAACTCACAGTCATCCTCCTGCTTCTGCCTCCCGAATAATGGGATTATAGGCGTGAGCCACCACGCCTGGCACTGTGGTACATGGTACTGATTGGTGGTGGGTGTGAGTTTCCACTCTCAGTATTGTTGTATGTCATTACCAGGGATCAAACCAGGGCCCTTGTACTTCCAAGGCAGGTGCCGGAACCACTAGGCTAAATCCCTAGCCCTAGAAGACGATATAGTGTCTGCTGGATATGTCTTTCCTAGTCAACAAATACAAAGCCTTGAGTCATCATAAAGGAAAGAATATACAAACAGATGACAGAGAGGAAAAAAGAGGGAGAAAGGGAATGGGAGAGACAGAGAGAGAGAGACAAAGAGAGGGACAGAGAGACAGAGACAGAGACAGAGACAGAGAGAAACAGTACATGAACTTCATAAAGCTCTGGCTGTCCCAACCTTTCCCTGTCCGAGTCTTCACAGCACAAGCACAAAATGATTTTTGCCTTCACCGTTGTCCGTTTTCAATCTTGTGAGAGATCATGAGCAAGAAGCACCAGGCCGAGCCTAGATTCCAAAGGACAGTGAGAAAGTGAGCAGGGTGTCATATTGCTCAACTTTCCCATCACTGAGGCAACACATCGCATGCGGAATGTAAGGCAGGAGAGGTTTGCTTTGGTGATGGTCTCAGAGAAGTCAGTCTGCTCGGCGCCTAGGAGGCAGAGACATCATAGCAGATGTGCACGGTGGGGCGAAGGCGAGCAACAGGTGGTGCCCGGGAAGGAGAGCAGGCTGGAAAGACCTGGAGAGGACAGGGATGAAGACCGGATGTGATCGTCATGGTCTCACCCCATGATTCACTTCCGTCAGCGGGCCCCGAGCCTTCATGGCTCACTCAGCTATGCACCCGTCAGTGTGCAGCGCTCCAAGGAATCTCTCAATCGAATCAAATTGATTATGAAAATGGTCTATTGTGCAATGATACATGATCTGAAGTGTATTTCCTAGAAAACATCAAGATAGATCTATTTTTACAAACCAGTAAATGGATTAAAAAAATTTATTAAATCCCTATGTGGTAAGGGCTGCAATTAAAATTTAGTTTCGATACCTGTTTAGATCTCAGAGTCTCTCTAATTATGATGGTGAAAAACACAACATGCTAATATTCACTGGCATGAAACTGTTAACACACAATTCATTTAAAAACTAGAATTTTAAAACCTCTTTTTGAATCTGAATAATTCAGTGTACACTAAGGGAATTCACTAGCTGAATTTATACCTTTTATTAGCACACTCTCCCAAAGTCAAGCGTTTTATTTTGCAAAGTACAAAGTAGAGATGTACAAATATCAATATTTCCTTACTTCACAATGCATAGAGTAATTAACCAGTACCTCCATTGTGAAGGAAAAGATTCTATGCTATTAGCCACAGTTTAGATAAAAAATTTGCCCGTTGTCATTTAAATCTTCTAACATGTAAAGTGCCAAACCGAAGGGAAAAGAACTGGAGAATAGTCTCTGGGTTCAAAAATTTACTACGTAAGTAAAGATAAAAAATCAGGCACATAGGAGTGATAATTTAGAATGGACACAATCCAAAGATAAACAAGTTGCTCTTTGTGTAAGTTTTATTTTAGTCCTGAGGAACCAAGAACTAAAGTGGTGGGCTGAAGTTTTTAAAGAAACAACATAGGAATAATTGGCTCACCTCTCCATTTAAACCATATTATGAATTATACATTTTTCAATATTTAAACATTTGGTGACAGAGTAGATTCGTTGTATCATTGGTGGAAGTTACTAGGTTGAGTCATATGAAACTTCTAAGTTTAAAAAAATTTAAAGAATGTTTTTAGAGTTACCCTATTAAGGGCCCCAATCATTTGAAAAATGTTCAGTTATTCCTTAAAAATCCCAATGATAAGAGAAGCAATTCAACTTCCTACTAAGTAAATACTGTATAATTTTACCAAACTGAGAATTCCTATCCACATACTAGATTTAGAATTTAACAGTGGAATATCTGAGGACATTTATTTTCATTGCCTCATTTCAGATTAAGATATTTTTCAAACATTTTGCTATTAAAAAACTTTAGATAGAAGGACTAATTTCATAAATAAAATTCACCCTTCCCTCCCATCAAAGGCAAGTATCATCGGCCCATGGTGATATCTGAAACACTATTTTATTTACATAGCAACTCAGTTCAAGGAGCAATGTGATGCTTTACAGTCATGACCCAAAAGAGCCTTTAAACAAGCAATAATTAGAAAAAAGAGTTTTAAAAATTGAAAGTTTGCTTTGGAATGATGGGATGGTAGCATCAAACTCAACAGTTAACAGTCTCTGGTCAAAGTACCAAACAAATGTTTACAGTTTGGGAGCATTTCTGAAGGAAATTCTGGGTGTGACCAATTCATAACAGAAATATATATTCAAGCTTCTTCCTGTCATTGTGCAATTTTGCATCATAAAAGAGAGTTTGGGAATCTATATTCATACATCACTCATAGGCTTCTGTTTTATGTTAGGTGAAGGGCCTTAGGGTCAAGAGTTTCAAATTATCTTCATTGCATAACCTAACAAAACTGTCAGCCAGAATTCCTAAGGTTATGGTGAATAAGTTGTCCCTTTCCCCAGAGTTTTGATGTGCAAATCATTTTCAACGAGAAAGCAGCTAAGAAAGATGAAATTCTAGAGTCTGTTACTAATCTCTGTCTTAATACGTACATGCTTTAAAATATATAACCTCTTCTGAAACATGATTTGTTTATAAGTCAAGATGAAAATGCTTCACAAATCTTTTCATTTAAGACTCTTGTTGATCACATTTTTTATGTAGGACAAAATGCTATTCAATTATTAGGTCTATAAACCTTCATGAATCTTGGTGATATTTAATATCATAGAATTTTACTGGGTGTTACTTTTCATACTACTTGTTCAACATTTTAATTGGTGAGCTCTATTACATAATATGTAGGTCAGGTATAGATATTTTGAACTGATTAAATGTCTCATTTAAGTAGTTTTAATTTCACAGAATTGGTGATGTTCTCAGAATTGATATTGATTTGGGGATAAACTAATTTTTATATTCTGCTACCAGTTTGTTTTAGATTCAACAGCAAATGATGAATTTGTAGACAATCTTTCCTATTTCTTCTTTAATCTCTTGTCTATAAAATTTAGCCCTGCTCTGTTTAGTCTGGCAGGAAACTCTTTATACCTTGTAAGAATCGAGAGAGCCATAAAAAAAAAAAAACCTTCACTTTAGCCTGTTGTTTTCTGTCTCATGTATCTCAAAGCTTATTCAGATATTACCATTCCAAGGATTGACAAGGGAACCATAACCCTTGAGTGATTATGTGTTTTTCCTTAACATCTTTTTCTCTTTCCTACACCACCCTATCCAGAAATGGCCCTCATTCCATGTGCTACATGATTCTGCTGAAATACTTCATCCTATGGTCCTCTCATTAAAGTTCTATGACAACATTCTATATTTATTTATTTATTTATTTATTTTTGGTTTTTTTTTTTTTTCTTTTTTTGAGACAGGATCTTGCCTTGTAGTTCAGGCTGGCCTTGAGCTCAGCCTCAAACTCACATCACAGCAATCCCCCTGCCGCTGCCTCCCGAGTGCTGGGGTTACAGGCATGAGCCACCACGCCCGACACTGTGTATGTAGTACTGATTGCTGCTGGGGTGAGTCTCCATGTCCAGTATTGTTATGTGGTTACCGAGGATTGAACCTGGGCCCTTGGGCTTCCACGACAGGTGCCAGAACCACTGAGCTAAACTCCTGGCCCTGTGACAACATTCTTAAAGCAGTGGTTTTTTACCCCAGTCCTCCATATACATGGCTACTTTCAAGCTATGGATGTTATAAAGCTGTGATGTTCAAAACAGTATCTCTGAGCCATGTTAGGTTATTAAGGAAATGAAAGACAAATATACTGAATTAATATGTATTATGTTGTAAATTACACACCATATTTTTCAAGATCTAGAATGGAAAATGTAAATTATATTAGTCATATATTTTGTATTGATTACATATCAAAATTATAATATTTTTGATATTTTAGGCTAACATATACTATTAAATTTCACTATGTTGTGTTTCTTTTTTTAAATATAGGTATTAGAAAATTAAAACTGGACATGTAATTTATATATTTTTGCTAACACAAAAAATTGCTGTTTCTAAAACTAGAAACAATCTGTGTTTTTTTTTGTTGTTTGTTTGTTTGTTTTGGTTATAATTGCATGCGGAATTCTGTTTGAAAAACGTTCAAATGCCTGAACAAGCTGAAACAATATTAGATAGTTCCCTGAAAATTAGAAGCAGCATTGGCCTTGGACACAAGTAAACTAAAAGGAGTAAATGTGACCACCAACAAGAGTCTGAAGAAAGCTATGCAATGATAGATACCTGCAATCCCAGTTATTTGAGAGGCCAAAGCATGAACATCTCAAGCTCACATTGTCTCAAAAGAGAGTATAAAAACTGAAAGTGGAGCTCAACACGAAGGCCCTGGGTTCAACCCCAGTACGTCAAAGAGAAAAGAAAAAACAAAAAGACTGAATAAAGTTCATTTTTTTAAGAACAAGAGAAATGTAAATTCATTCAGATAAAATATGCGCATGTCTAGGATGATATTGTGAAATGAGAAAGACAATGAATGATTCAAAGTGAGAAGGATATGGAATGTAGAGATGTTCATAATGGTAGGGCGAGGTGACACCAGGCCTTAGGGGTGAGACAGCGGATGGAAGGTAGGCGGAACTACTGTAATCAGTGGACAGTGTCTCAGTATTGGATCCACATAGCTATGATGTGGTTCTCTTCTCTTCAAACAATGATATGAAATGATAATAAGTACAGTCAGTGAACTCAACCAAATTTGGATCATTCTATTACCAAAAGAATTGTGTCATCAGAAGCCTATGCATTTTATCATTTCCACTGAATCAAAGGGGAAACTGATGTTGAAAGGGCATATCATTTGCTGAAATTCCAATGCTTGTAAGAGAGAAAGTTGGGTTTTCATCTCTGTCCTATCAGACTCTAAATCCTGTGGCTACCATGTGTGTTCTTCCTTCCCTATCAAGGAAAGCATGTTTCCTTGGATTCAATAACTCTTTGCTTAGTGAATAAATATTCAGTTTCTATTTTAAATTACAAATCTTTCATGTGCTGCAATCTGGGCTCAATACATATATCTTATTGTCCATCCACTGTGCTTTTGGACACACAGTTTTGGCTGTGTAATTGTAGATGTGTGGGGGATGGGCTTCATTGTTTTTCTACTCTGAGAAATGTGGCACTTTGCACAGTGCAGGAGATCTTCCCACTTCCACAGTTATGATCACACTGGTCCAGAGAACATTAACAGTGTCTGCGGTTGACAGCAAAATGACTCTGATTGCAGCATTTGCTGTTGATTGCTCAGCGCCCTGAATGGACTGTTCCAATCTTGTCTATTTCATTTTGTTTCCCATTGTCTATGGATTTGAGTTTATTTTGATATGATTGGGTTCTCACTCGTCTTGATTTTAATTGTGAAGGACCAAATCTTACTAGTGTCTGTAGTCTCGGTGGGTGGTTAGCACACAGACATGACAATACCGCCTATCCACAGTGAGAACACGTTGCCTAGCTGCAGGCACTGGTGCACAGAAAGTGGCTACTACTTACAGACAAAGCATCTCTGAGGAAGAGCAGCGCCTGTGGCCCATGATGTTCTTACAGTCTGGTGGAGACAAGTCCATGTGTTTATCTTTGCCATTGTGGAAGCACAGGATCTGGAGAAAACACCTTTGGAGAGAACTTAGTTCAGTGGTAAAAAGTGAAAACACTTCCAGAGGAACTGATATTTGACCCGAGATTTCAAAGGAAGTAAGGGAGAGGTAAAAGGGATGAGGGGACAGGCAAAAGAGAGAGAGAGATTCCTGGTAGGATGTTGCACAGGGAACAACATTTGGGGCCTGTATTTTGTTCACTTTGGAGTAAGGCTGGAAGGCAGGGATGGGGGAGGGTGTGAGACTAAGAGGGTCACATGAAGGGAAAAGATGAAAGAGAAATGTTCAATCAGGGTTGAAAGAAAGGTTTTTAGAAGCCATTTATCAAGCAGTGGAATTCATTATGAATTTCTAAGATGGTTCATTTTGAGCATAAATTGTAGAAGAGTTAGGACTTTATTTTATGTAGTAATTAAATGGATTTTGGTCTGATAATGTCAGAGACTTCATAGGATTCACATATACAAATTCATATTTATTTTATATCCACTTCACTACAGTTCTACAGTCTGCTCCACACTCATCATGAGGAACATTTACCTCATGATAAATGGGCTTCATTAAGAGTGGTTTGAGGCATTATGATTTATTCATCTGTGAAGGTTATAAAGTCCCTATTAATTCTTTTCCCAGGAACTGTTATTTTAAATAACAAATGTTTTATTTTCCAAATGAGATAGACAATAATATGTTTTCCTATGATTTCAATGTTTCATTTTAGCTTTGTAATGAAGAAGGCTAAAATCAATTCTATTCTTAATTTGATCAAGAAGTCTATAGATTTTGGATGAGGCAATGAGCTTCCCCCAAAGGATTGCCTGAACATGTAATGCAAATACCTCCTTTAAGTCCTAGTCTTTTGGAGAATATATTGTGTCATTTCATTGGTCCATTAGGTTCTCTCTCAACTTCAGCTAATCAAATGCCAAAACTTATACAGCACCATCTGTAGATATGACTTCTATGAATCAGAGAATTACATACACATTGCAGTATCCCAAGAGTAACATATTATCCATCAGCAGTTAAAGTTACAACTGTATCTGAAATACATTACATTTTTTTTTGGTGGATTTGAAGAAAAGGAATCACATTGGGTATTTATGATTTTTTTTTTTTTTTTTTTTTTTTTTAGACAGGGTCTCACTTTTTGGTTCAGGCTGGCCCTGAGCTCAGCCTCAAACTCACATCACAGCAATCCTCCGTCCTCTGCCTCCTGAGTGCTGGGATTACAGGCGTGAGCCACCATGCCCGACACTGTGGTGTGCGGTACTGATTGCTGCTGGGCATGAGTATCCATGGCCAGGATTGTATGTAGTTAACCGGGGATCGAACCTGGGTCCCTGAGCTTGAAAGACAGGTGCCAGAACACTGAGCTAAATCTCCAGCTGGGCATTTATGATTTTTTAAAAAATAAAATAAATAAATTGCTATGGATAAAATTCATCTAAAATACTGCTACGGTATTTGAAGTAAATTAATCTCTGTTGTAATGTGCTCCATTCAGTTTGGACCTGATATATATCAATCAGGGATTCTTCATTTTTCTGGACACAGAGTTAAACCCCAGGTGAGCTGCACCCACTAGATAATTCCAGAGGAACAGGAAGTTTTCTTACATTTCTGCCCTCTTTGTCACAGATCTTGCTGATTTGGGGTCCGTTACAGTCATGTAATCTTCACTGGTGACCTGACTACAAAGTTGCTAAACTATGAGCCATTCTCTAGTTCCTTGGAACTGAAGGGAAATGAAGACTTAATGAAAGGGATGATCAAGATTAGAAATAGAAAACAAAGAGAGCGTGTTTCCTCCACAGCTCCATTCTTCCATAATCATTTTTTAGGCATTCGCTACGAATCAGATATTGTCCTGAGGAAGGCACGCTGGAATGTTACATGTAGTGTCTTACTCTTTTGTGAAATTCAGTTATAAGCCGTTATTTACATGCAGAGCATTCAGTTACAGCGATCATGACATTTGATGGTCCTAGAGGTAGCGGTTTGCCCTCCCTTCATTATAAAAAAAAAGTATCATAAAGCCACCGAAAGTGTCAAACTCCCCCCCCCCCCCCCCGCAGTCTCTTTGCAATCACTGTTCCAAAGCCAGCATTTGTAGGAATTTCAGATCGGGAGCCGGACCTTCGGTTTTAATCAAAGCCTGTTCTCCCCTCTGCTCTTGAACTACAGCAGGAGGTTGTGAGGATGGAAGACAAACAGGAGGACAGATAAAACGAGAGAGATGCCCGCCGAAAGAGAAAGTGAAATGCCTGAGCCGAGCAGCTCTGCCTTGGCCCGGGTTTCTCGGTTCTCAGCCGCGTCCCGCCGGCGCGGGTCGGCCCTGCGCGCCCCCTGGCGTCGGAGCGCGGCCGGCGCCGGCGCCTGTCTCTTTAAGTGACAGCTGTGGCTCGGGTCCCAGGCCGGGCTTGACGTCAGCGCCGCCTCCCGGGCCGCCGGGTGCAGTTGGCGCCGCCGTCCGCGCTCGGGGCCGGGCGCTCGGGCTGCGGGCGGAGAGTTTCCCGCGCTCGCTCGCTCGCGCCTCCTCCGCCCGCCCCCGGGGACCGAGCCCAGCCCACCGCGCGGCGCACACTCGCCGGCCGGCGCCCACCCGAGCGGCCGCTCTCCCGCTCTCCGGCCGCCCCGATGGAGCCCTGAGCAGGCCGGCCCGGGACCCGCGGGGACCCGCCGGGAGCAGGCGCCGGGCGCGGAGCGAGCGCGGGACCATGGCCCTGAAGGACACGGGCGGCGCGGGCGGCAGCATCCTGCCCATCAGCGACATGGTGTCCGCGCCCGCCGCGCCCTCGCCCTTCCCCGAGGTGGTGGAGCTGAACGTGGGCGGCCAGGTCTACGTGACCCGGCACTCGACGCTGCTCAGCGTGCCCGACAGCACCCTGGCCAGCATGTTCGCGCCCTGCAGCCCGCGCGCCGGGGGCCGGCGCCGGGGCGAGCTGCCCAGGGACAGCCGCGCGCGCTTCTTCATCGACCGCGACGGCTTCCTGTTCAGGTACGTGCTGGACTACCTGCGCGACAAGCAGCTGGCGCTGCCCGAGCACTTCCCCGAGAAGGAGCGGCTGCTGCGCGAGGCCGAGTACTTCCAGCTAGGCGAGCTGGTCAAGCTGCTGGCGCCCAAGGTCACCACACAGGGCTCGCACAACGACGAGGGCTGCCAGAGCGACCTGGAGGACAGCGCCTCGCAGGGCAGCGGCGACGCGCTCGCGCCGCGCGGGGCGGTGGCGCTGGCGGCGGCGGCGCCCTCGGGCCCCGGGGCGCACGGCGGGGCCGCGGACCGGCGCTCGGGCTTCCTCACCCTGGGCTACCGCGGCTCCTACACGGCGCTGCGCGACAACCAGGCGGACGCCAAGTTCCGGCGCGTGGCGCGCATCATGGTGTGCGGGCGCATCTCGCTGGCCAAGGAGGTCTTCGGGGACACGCTCAACGAGAGCCGCGACCCCGACCGGCAGCCCGACAAGTACACGTCGCGCTTCTACCTCAAGTTCACGCACCTGGAGCAGGCGTTCGACCGGCTGGCCGAGGCCGGCTTCCACATGGTGGCGTGCAACTCCTCGGGCGCGGCCGCCTTCGTGCACCAGTACCGCGACGACAAGGTCTGGAGCAGCTACACCGAGTACATCTTCTTCCGTAAGTTCCCAGCGCGCGCCGCCGAGCGGCGGCCCCGGGGTCCCGGGAGCTGCGCGTCCCCTCCCGTCCGGTCTCTGTCCGGGTCCTTAGCGCACAGGGCCGGGTCCCCGCGCTGTCTCCTCAACTTTCTCGGCCGCGCGCTCTCGCCCCGGCCCGGGCGCTGGGCGCGCTGTTCCCGGAGCCGGCAGCGCGGGCGGGAGACGCGCAGGGCTCGGCGCACTCAGCCAGGCGCGCGTCCTCCGGCCCGCAGCCGGGCTCCGGGGCGGTTTCTGGCGCCTTTAGCTGCGCCCCCGGCGCCGAAAGGCATCTAGACTTTGCGCGCTGCCTCTCCTGTAGTGCTGCGCACTCTCTGGGCCCATCCGTGTCCGTTTGGAAGGGACGGTGGACGCGGTGGAGACTGAGCTACGGAGCCCTGGGCGGGGACCGGGCCAGATTGTGGCGGGGGACAAGTGGCCTCACTGACCAATGGAAACCTAGATTTTCCGGACACTCGCCTCTGTCCGCTCCTGGGCCACCGCCCGGCGTTTGGGAGCAGAACAGGAAAAACTGGAGAGTTTGAGTGTCCGAGAGTAGCGCTCAGGATTTATTAGAAGTGTAGTCGTGAGTGTGTGTGCGTGTGCGAATGTGTGTGTAGGTGTGAGTGGTGTGCGCCCGCGTGAGCGATTACTGTATTTCCCTTCGGTACATCTCAGGGGCAAAAAAAGTTAAATCCCCATTCTCAAGGTGAATGAGTGTCGTGACTGTATGGCAAGAGGATGACCGAGAGGATCTGCGGGACAGCACTGGGCGTGGTCGTTCGTAGAGCCAGCTCTTCGGACTCGGTCCCGTGGGGTTGCAGAGCTCGCTGTGCAAGGACTGTGGGCGGAGTGGGAAGCGTGGTCCGCAGGCTTTTAGTGACTGGCATGAAGAAAGGGCGACAGCGATTACAAGGCGATCAGGCTGAAGAAAAGCCGGCTAGAATAGCAGCGGGAGCATTGTTTGGCAAACATTTCTTCCTCTGACAAAACACAAGAAGCTTTGTAAGTTGCCTGCAGTGTTAGGGAGAATAGTATTGACCACTCGAATTGTCTTTATTTATTTTGGTGATTTGCTCCCTACTGGTGGAAATGAACAATTTTCTATACTATTTTTACTGGAGAAGTGGAAGAAAACTCTCCCAGGTAGTGTAAAGTGTGGCTCTCTCCTCTGGTAATCTTGATATAGGCTGGGGAAGAGAACATTCGCCCTGACATCGTCCTTCTAAATATTGCTGGATTACCTGCCTCAGCAGCGAGACCAATGGAGTCTGCTGAAGTGGCAGATGAAACCCTAATTGTCTAAAACATATCAAGTGTCACGGCCCAGAAAGATCAGTGGTCAGAAAAGCCTCGTAGGGGACTGTGCTCCTGTTCATCTCACCCATATGCATTAAGTAATTACAATGTTTTAATACAAGCTTTTACATTTTATTCTTTACCAATGAAACCTTCAACATTTTTAATACTTTAAACACAAGTTAATTCATCAAAGATGTATTTTCAACCATTTCAAAAGATTGCGTGAACTTTTGCCTTTCCTGTAGTGAATGTTTTCTATTAGCAAAGATAGAAGTGTATTGTGCTGTAAGAGAAGATCAGTGCTTTACAGTTAAAGTTTCTTCAATTTTGAAAATCTTTTACAACTGTGAACTTCTTTCCCCTAGAAAGGTATGAACTTAAGAATTTGGACTGTGAAGAAATTATGCAGAATGACCAGTGTGGAGTACTCTTTTTTCTAGAGATATCAGAGATTTTTTTTTTTAACAGTTTCAGAGATCTAAAGATACAACAGGTATACTTCCTCCTTGGCTTCCCTAATTTTGGAGGGAGGGAAGTATACAATTCCAGATTGAATATTAGTTTCTTCAAGTGCTGATCCCATGATTAATCAATTAAATGCAGGCATCATTTATTATTTTGATGTAAAATTGTCCTGAATACTAGTGTACATAGAGGTATACTGTGTATTATATCGCACAAGTCTTTCAACATATACTCATTCATTATATAATGTACTTTAGTGTATAATACATGTCATTTTAACATCTTTTAATATTCAAGTTACATATGAACCATGTGGTTTGATGCTGCTGTAAAAGTGACAGCGCTGTAGCTACACATATAAATTTCAGTTTAGATGTTCCCTGCTCCTCAATTTCTACAAAAGTGGTTCAGTAATCCAAGACGCTGCCAATTGCCAAATGTGTGATTTTGATCAGTTATTTACTTGTTCTGTATTTTAGTTTCTTCACCTGCGTAATGGGCGTTGCTCTAGTAACAACTTAATAGAATTTAATAATTCATATAATGTGCATAGGGCGGAGCCCAACTCTTAATAGAAGCTTAGTAAATAGTAGCTATTACTATTGTAAGTAAGAGCCTGCAGGCTTTTATTCTTGTTAACATTAAAGTTTTTTTTGTTTTATAGGAATGATGAAGTGGGCCTTTAACTTATGGACTCAGTTCATTCTAGAGGGCTAGTTGTAACTGAGTTTGGTCAGTTGAAGGCTCTGGCTCCTCCAACAGCCTTTAAAGTCTCTCTCCTATGCACAGGAAGAGCTCAGTGACCTTACAGAGAAACTAGTCCAGGGTTTATCCATTCACCTTATAGAGGAAAGGATGTGGTAATGTTCTCTCCAGAATCTTTAAGTGTGTTCCTGTGTCCGTCAGAAAGAAAAAGTGGCCTGCAGTCAGGTCATAACTCCAGACTTTGTCGTAAGTTAAAATCCCGTTGTAACACCAGTTGTTTGTATATCAAGATGGTTGTAAACGTGAGAGTCCACTGTAGTTAATTTGATTGTTAAGTTAATTAGATAATTATTTTTCAATTAAACATTAGCACACTAAACTTCTGGAAGTTTTATTGAATAACTTCTTTTCTGTAATATCACTTTACTAGAGCAAGTCAGTCAGGCATAAGTCATATTTGGATCTATTCCAACAGAGTCTGCTTCTGATTCTGGGCCAGGAAATGTTTTAGCCTTCCCCACTAGGACTTGAGACTTTGGCCATGTTTTTTGATAGATATTAAGCTGGATGAATATCTCCTTAAGTGCTTGTATCCAAGTTACTGAGTTCTCATGCTCAGGGTTATGTACAAGCTATTAAACATTAAATACCATCTTCATTTGACTACACGGATGTTTTTATCTACTCCCATCCCTACTCACTGCTGACTAAGTCTTTCCAGTTCATTACCCCCCGTGTAGTAGAACAATTGAATTTTACATTAATTTTCTAGTTGTGAAGATGAATTATCTCTTCTTGAGAGAAAAGAATGATGTGTTATGGTTTTTGTTTTGGGAAGCTGTCTGGTGAGTAGTTGTGGCTGTTGTTAATAATAAGATAGAAAAAGCATTTTAGATTTGAATAATGTAGTCTAGAGTAGACAGTTATGTGCATGGACATCATTCATGGCTAAAATTAGAATTATATATTACTTTTGTTTCTCATAATCAGTGAGTTTTTAAGGAAGACAGTGGTGGCTTATTTCTGTTCTTTTTTAACAGTATTTCAGATTTTGAATTCCATATATTGATTGGCCTACATGTTTGTGCAGGTATTAACTTTCAATAATAGAGTCATTCAAAAGTGGTGAAACCCTCAGAGTGGGCCTTGACCTTTTGTGTCTGCATGTACCATCATGAAGTCTTCTTCATGGTGCTGTGGCTTTAGCTTCCCCAGCTTTCCTGGGACAACTTTGAGTGGTCAATCATTATGCAGCTAATGAGTGGCTATAAACTGTTTTTGCTTGTAGTTTAAGATGATAAAACTCACAATTTGCATGTCTCTGTATGTGTGAGCATACTGCAGTTACAAAGAAGATAAAGTCTTTAAAAAAAAAGAGAAATATATCTGGAATTAATATCTGTTATCTGTCCTATGACTTTAAATTATTAGCTGCTATTAGTTCAAATAAGTGAAAATAGCTGCCTACTTGTTATTTAAATATTAACTATTGGTTAACATTTTACTTTAATGTTTACAGTAATATATATATATATATTTCAAAGTTCCTAAAAAAGTAAACTTCAAGCATTCTAAAAACACATAAATAACTACATGCAGCCATTTTGAAAATGAAAGTAATGTGAAATTTTGGACTTTCGTAAGTAAGAAGTGAAATCATAAAGAAATCACTAGTAACTCCACATAAAATCTTGACTTATGTTTTCATAGTCTTTAATAGACATGTTGAAAAATGTATTTCAAAAGTTATGATCAGACCATATAGGTGTTTTTTATGCTTGTCTTTGATTTGTCTTGTATATTTAATACATTTAATGACATTTTTTCCAAGAAGTTGAAATTTTAGATAGAATACTTCATCTGCTACTATAAAGGATATTATAAATATTTTTGATGGTTATGGTCTTCTCCTGAAGACTTAGGAAAAAAGTCAAGGTCTTTTAAAATACAATAAAATAAAACTATTTGTTGCATTTCAATCACTGTTTTGTATACATCAGTTTGTTTACGTCATAACATTTCTTCAACATGACATTAATTCAAAAGTGCTCATAGCATTCTCAGTGAGGGAGTTATTAGGAGGTGAACTGAAATTTAAATAGTTACCCTCCAAAGTCCTTATTCTTAAAACATTTAAAAATAATTTTGGTCTGACACAGTAAAATTAACAAATACAGTTTAGTGTCTCTTGAATACTTACAGATTTCCAAGGGAAAAAAAAAGAATGGCATGAATTATAAATTAATGAATCTGAATTTTAATATAATGTTAAATTTCCATAAAAACACGCTAAATATATTTTATATCTTCTGAGGGAAGTTTTTCTTTATTTATTGAGGCTGCTGTATATATGATGATTTTTTGAGGGTTTTTTTTTTTTGGTATATTTTTGTCTTGTGGTATATCATGATTGTAGGGGGCTATTTCTCCCAAGACTTTTTGCTTCCTTTTCTGGTTCTGGGCCTCAGACTCAGGACTTTGTGCTAATGAGGCAGCTGCAGCACCACTGAGCTACACTCTTGGCGTCTTGAATATTCTTAAAGAAAGTAAACCATTTGATTCCATTCAATATATTGCTAGAGGAAGAAGGAATACTTCAAATTTTGATGAAGCCGTAACATCTATGAATTTAATAAACTGACTTGTTAAACAGTGTTAAGGTAGCAAATCCATCGTCAACTTCTGACTTTTGTTGTTTTCTTACAAGGTGGCAAATTGAAAAGGCCATTTTAGTGTAAATCAATTTTGTTAAGATTATATAGTGTCTTATAGTTCCAAATGTTGGTTGGAAGCATTAAATTATATACTTAGTCTAATGAGATTCAAAAGCATTAGACACCTGCAATGTACTGAAATTGCCTGTTGGTGGTTTTGAAGCCTTCAAATGGAAGAGAAACAAGCAAACGGAGGTCTGTAGGAGGAGTACGAAGTATTTGGACAGTGACATTACAGATAAATCTTAACACTGTATTTAGTTACCTGTAAAAATTTTAAGGCCTCCTTTGAAGTTTAGAGCATTTTTGCCACATAACAGCAAGCTTTTCTAATCTGGTGTGTACTTTCAGAAGTGAGAGGCTGTCAGCCACGGGATGAGGGAGTCTCCACCTACAGGTTAGGATCCAACAGGCAAGTGACCTGTTGTGTAAGTGGAGGTGAAGTGAAGGGTCTCCCACTGCGGGTCTGAATGAGGTGCTCTGTACCTATCTTTTGTCCACTGCTTATAACCAGTAGCTCTTATCTGTTTTGTTTTGTTTTGTGCATATTGGGGATCTAACTCAGGGGCTTTTGCATGCTAGGCCAGTTCTTTATCACTGATCCATTTCTTTAGTCTCCAAAGGAATTCCTAATTACTGTATAACTGTACTTCAATTTGGATTTTCAAAAATAAAAACAAAGCATGCTGTAGTATTTATTATTTATAAATGTATTTCCTAGTTTAGAAACTTAATATGCATACATATCAAAATCATGCTTTTTTTTTTTTTTTTTTTTTGAGGCAGAGTCTCGCTTTGTAGTTCAGGCTGGCCCTGAGCTCAGCCTCAAACTCACATCACAGCAATCCTCTTTCCTCTGTCTCTCAAGTGCTGGGATTACAGGCGTGAGCCACCACGCCTGGTACTGGTATGTGGTACTGATTGCTGTTGGGTGTGAGTCTCCACACCCAGTATTGTATGTGGATATCCGGGGATCGAACCTTGGCCCTTGGGCTTCCAAGACAAGCGCCGGAACCACTGAGCTAACTCCCCGGCCCCAAAGTCATATAATTCTGAGTGGGCTCTTGCCCAGCACCCATTTTTGTGGAGGTTCTACACTTTTCTTGTTATTGTACACAAGTTGTAGGTAACTCATTGCTTTTCCTAAATAGGTTATTATCTGTATTCTTCTGCACTAGCTTTCACTCACCTTGAGGGTGGATGTCAAGACTCACTTTGTGTTCTCAGCCTCTAGTGAAATGATTTACACCAATTTAGGAATTTGATAAACATTTCAAGCTGGAGATAGTAGAGATTCCTTTTGGACAGTGATTGAATTAGAAACTCAATCCTCTAAGTGCCATTTTGGGTCACAGTACATGCAACACGTGCACATCCAACACGTGCACAGACGCCCTGCAGCAAGCTTTATGTTGTTGTGAATTATGCTATGGAGGGATTAGTTCTTATTTGCAAGAGGCAGTAGTTACATGAGAAGTTGTTATGTTGCACTGCAAAGAAGAATGAAAATAGATAAAACGTTACTTATGGGGTAAATTTCATTGTATAAATGAAATTATTAGATTCATGAACATACACACCTAGACACATATTTCTTCATATTTAGTTTACTGAATTAGAAGGTGATTAGAAGGGTAGGATCTCAAATTAACTGATTTAATTTGTTTAGTGTATAAAAGATGTCAAACTAATACACAGTTAGTATATTGCCCCAGCCTTATCCAGCACTACAATGCTGAGTACTCATATACTTACAAAGACCTCAAAGAATGATTACTGCCACTGGATGTGGTTAGAAATTAAGTTCAGACAGTGTCTGCCTATATTAATAGGTATTTGCTAATATAAGAATTTAATTAATTCTACATTGTAATATTTATCAGTTTTTAAAAGGCATATTAATATATAGTTCAGAGGTATTAGTGCTTTAGTGATTAATAATACAATATCAGTTTTACCTGTACTTATTAACCTTGCATCAAGATTTTTAATAAAAATAAATCAACTTTGCTGGCACTAACAATACACATTTTGATGCTATTAAGATGTTGATTATTTTGATGCTAATCCACTAGTTAAACTAATGAGGTGCTTTTGCAGCTGTTAGCCTACAATGTTATTTCTAATACAGTGGATCCTTGAGTTATACACTCAGTTCCTTTGCTATGGCTAATTGTATCTCAAGTTGATTAGCTGAAGGCTCAGACTCCTCTATAGTCTTCAAAGTCTCTCTTCTATAAAAGCAGATCTCAGTGTCCTGAGGGAGACATTGGCCCAGGATTTCTCAATTCCACTGCGGAAAGGATGTTGTAATGCCACCCCCCTCCCCAACTCTTTAAGTGTTAGATCTGAATCTGAGACCATCTGGATGCATAAGTGTCTGGCATTTGCATCATAACTCATGATTTTGGTTGTAAGTTAAAACTAAAATTCCAGTCATCACTCAAGTTGTTCATATGCCATGCTGTGGTAACTTGAGTGTCCACTCTATAGTGTAACCCTTGTCATTAAAACCTTTTACATAGGATAAAGTTAAATGGAAGCAAAGAATAAAAGAAGTTCAGTGTTGATCTCCTCTCACCAGAATAGTGAATGATTTAACTACTTGCTTGGATTATTGTTATTTTATTCACCAGTTATGATAACAGATACTATGAGATTTATAATGTTAGTCTTTTCATCATTTTGTAGATTAAACATATTTTCTAATTTCTGGTACAACTATGTATTGTTTATTGTTTTGTTGCTGAGAAAATAAGTACCGGGCAGCCACGACTTAGAGAAGGAAACATTTATTAGACTTACAGTTTTAGAGTTGTCAATCCAAGGTCAACTGGCTCTAAGAAGAAAGATCATGCTGAAAGTTTATGTTGGGACCAGCTGCTCACTTCTCAGTGGCTGAGAAGCAGAGAATGGGGAAGAATGCCAACAAGAGATGTGCCTTCAAAGGTCAAGCTCAGCGGCTCACATCCTCCTTGTGGGTCCCTCCTGATCACGCGTTGGGCTGTGGACACCAGTTTTTGAGAGCTCTGAGTGGTGCAGGGCGCTGTGGGCCAGTCATCTCTCCAAGGCTTCTATTCAGTCAAAGTGACATTGTGAGTGCCTGACAGTGTAGGATTCGGAGCGCTACACTGTGTTCAGGGAAGAACTAAGCTGGAATCTCTTGGACCCGAGAAGCAAATCATTCAATGCTATGAATAACTTAATGATCGTTAGTTATATTCCTTGAAAAATTTCTTGGTCTAACTTTCAGATCTTGAAAACAATTTGGTTTTCCTTCTGAAGGGGAAGAGAGCCAGTAATTTAAAGATTTGTTATAAGGATCAAATGAAATATTCTTTAGACTAGGATGGCATCAGTCACAAATTAAATGCTCAATAAGCAGTGTGTATTGTTATTTGTGAATTTAAGGACCTTAAAATAGATAGCAAATTCCAGCAGATTTCTTTTCCTAGATGAGGAAAATTAAAGAAATAGCTTTGTGTCATTGTTCCTAAAAAGGTAGTTATCATTAGTGAGTTTTCATTTCTTAAGATTTTTGACTTGGTAAGTCTTACATCAACTGTAGCATATTTTAAAACAACTTTATTTTAATAGGTACTGTATTGCTTGGATGTGTGCATTCCTCCAAGTCGAGCACTGGTGCTTATCAATTTTGATAAGTACAGATGCTAGTAATCAGTGGAAATTGCCTAACAGTATGAGGTATCCTTGCACAAAGCACCTCTCAGTCTGTAATAAAATTTTTACTATATTTCTAAGAGCTGTTAGCTTTCATATCAGCAGTTTTATGCAAGAGAACAACTTTCCACAGAGCCACGTGGGCTCACACATTGCCCCCAGTTTGGGCATTTGGCCAACATCTCAAGCTATGTTTTGAATTCAAATACATATCTTTGCAATTTTAGGAAAACTGTTAGCTGTCAACTCAATCAGCTCCCATTGAAACTGTTCTGACATATTTTGAATGTAAGTTTTCAAGTAACTGAAATCCACATCTTTGAAGAAAGCAGGGAGATACCGGCAGGCATTCAGAGATAGTTCGCCAATA